>VZQC01004736.1:746292-806393 GCA_009823505.1 Rhizomys pruinosus | reverse complement strand
TTTTAGCTGCAGTGTTAGATCGTTCACTTGTGCTCTTTCTGTTTTTCTAATGTAGGCACCCAGGGCTATAAACTTACCTCTTAGGACTGCTTTTAAAGTATCGCATAGGTTTTGTTGTGTTGTATTATCATTGTCATTCGGTTCCAGGAATGATTTTATTTCTTTCTTTATTTCTTCCTTGACCCATTCATTATTCAGGAGTGTGTTATTTAGTCTCCATGTATTCTTGTAGATAGTAGGGCTCATCCTGGTGTCCATATTGAGCTTTATTGCACTGTGGTCTGATAGAATGCATGAGATTATTTCAATCTTTTTGTATTTGTGGAGGTTTCTTCTGTGTCCCAGTATGTGGTCAATTTTGGAGAATGTTCTGTGGGGTGCTGAGTAGAAAGTGTATTCTCTGGTATTAGGGTGGAATATTTGGTAGATGTCTGTGAGGTCCGTTTGGTGTATCACATCATTCAGTTCAGATGTCTCTCTGTTTATTCTTTGTCCTGTTGACCTGTCCAAAAGGCTCAGTGGGGTATTGAAGTCCCCTACTGTTCTAGTTTGTCTTCCATTGCTGTGACAAAACACTCTGACTGACACCAACTTGGGGAGGAAAGGGCTTATTCCACTCACATCTCCTGGATCACAGTTCATCACTTAGGGAGCCCAAGGCAGGAACTCAGAGCAGGAACCTGGAGGCAGTAGCTGAAGGACAGGCCATGGAGGAATGCTGTTCACTGGCTTGCTCCCTGGCTCATGCCCAGCCCTCCTTCTTATATGGTACACAACAACTGACCAGGGTGGCACCACCCATTGTGGGCTGGGCCCTCCCACACTGCTCGACACTCAAGACAATACTTCACAGATGTGGCCACAGGCCAATCCAATGGAGCCAATTCCCCAATTGAGGCTCCCTCAACCCAGGTGTGTCAAGTTGACACTAAAGCTATCCAGCACACCTACTATGAGTGTATTGGGGTTAATCTGTGCCCTGAGGTCCTGGAGAACTCTCTTTATAAAGTTTGGTGCACCAGAGTTTGGTGCATATATATTCATGATTGTGAAATCTTCATGGTCAATTGTTCATTTGATAAAGATGTAATTGCCTTCTTTGTCTCTTCTGATTTCTTTTACTTTGAAGTTTATTTTGTCTGATATTAAAATAGCAACACCTTCTTTCTTTTTGGTACCATTTTCTTGGAATATTTTTTTCCATCCTTTCACTTTAAGGTGGTGCCTATCCTTGAGGGTGAGATGTGTTTCTTGTAGACAGAACATAGATGGGTTTGTTTCCTAATCCAATTTCCCAGTCTATGTCTTTTGATTGGGGGATTTAGTCCATTAATATTTAAGGTTATAACTGAAAGATGTGTGTTGCTTCCTTTCACCTTATTATCCATTTACATTTTTGGTCTAGGTTTCTACTTCTGCAGTTATGCTTTTATTAACTTCTCTTTCTAGGTGTCTGGAGATAGTTGCTCCTTTCTTTTGTCCTTTGAATTGCTTCAAGTATTCTCTGACGGGTTGATTTTCTGACATGTATTATATCATCTTATGTCATGGAAGATTTTTCTCTCTCTTTCAACTCTAATTGACATTTTTGCTGGGTATAGTAACCTGGGTTGGCATCTATAGTCCTTTAACACTGGGAATGCTTTGCGCCACATTCTTTTTGCCTTCATAGTTTGTACTGAGAAGTTAGTTGTAATTCTGATGGGTTTCCCCTTATGTAACTTGTTGTTTTTCTCTTGTGGCTTTAAGAATTTTGTCTTTGTTTTGGGTATCTAGCATTTTAACTATGTTAGGGTGTGGGGAGTTTCTTTTCTGATCTTGTCTGTTTGGAGTTCTATATGCTTCTTGTATTTGTATGGGTTTGTCTTTTTTTAGTTTGGGGAAATTTTCATCTATAATGTTGAAGATCTGATCAATACCATTCTCTTGGGATTCTTCTCCTTCCTTTATCCCTATGATATGGAGGGTTATTTATTTATTTTTTTTGGTTTGATCTTTTCATAGTGCCCCACAATTCCTGGTTGTTCCACTTTTGTGTATTTTTAAATTTTTCATAATCTTTACTTGAGGTTTTTAGTTGTTCTGTGTTATCTTCCAGGTCTTATATTCTTTGTTCTGCTTCCTCCATTCTACTTCTGAGGCTTTTTCCATTCCTTTCCTCTTGATTGGATGAGTGTTTGATTTCCTTTTTCATTTCATCTTGTGATTTCTTAGGATTTCCACTTCCTTTTGGAGCTTCTCAGTCTCTTCCTGTAGCTCTTTGCTTTGCTGGTCAGTTTCCCTTTTTTATTTCAACATGGGATTTTTTTAGTGTTTCCACTTCCAGAGTTTGTAATTTTCTCCCTCTAGTTCTTTCTGGCATTTGCCAATGTCTCTTTCTCTAGGTTCTTCTTGAGTTTTTCATTCTCTGTCCTTAGTTTTCTGACTTGTTCTTTATATTCTTTGATTTCTTTGAATATGTCTAAAATTGTTCCTCTAAGATCTGTGTACTGGGCCATCTCCAGGGGGATCCCACTGTAGGAATCTCCCACAGGGTTGGTAGAGCTTGGTGTGGGATTATCCTGCACCTTTCCCATGTTGTCCCTTTGTTGTGTCCCTGGCATGTGGGTTTCTCTTTGCCTGTATTCCAATGTGAATCCCAAATGCCTCTTCACTGTGTTGAAGGCTTGCTTTGCTTGCCTTAGTTGTTTGTTTGATTGATTTTCTCCTTGTTTATGGAGTGTTGGCTTGTCTAAGTTTTAGGCTTTTTATTGGAAGTCTCACTCACTCTTCCCTTTCTGTTCTGAAGGTTCTCCAAAGAATCCACTTGGACACTCCCTCAGCAATTCCAATTGGCGGGGGGGGGGGGGGATAAGCCTGTTTAGTTTGTGCCCCCGTACTCTGTGCTTCAGGTGGTCCTGGGAAATCCCTGATCTAAGCTCTATGCACTCAAGTCTCATAGTGGCAACAGGCCCACCTTTTATACCAGCTAGCAGGACCACTCCACCCCAACAGCCACACAAGACAATGATTTAATAAAACCAATGAGACAATCATCCAACAACCCAGAGATAGAATGATCCAACAGTCTTCCTGGCTGAAGTGCCCAGCTCCTACCTGTGCTTCAAGTGGTCCTGGGAAATGCCCAATCTAAGCTCTGTGCACTCCAAGTCTCTGAACGCTTCTTAAGATGTTTCTCAGCCATCTTTACTTCTTCATTTCTGAAGTCTCTGTTCATCTCTTTACTCCATCTTTTGAGTAGGTCATTTGTTTTCTTCCTCCTTTGTTTTTTGAGCAATTTATACACTTTGGATGTTAATGCTCTATCAGATGTATCACTGGCAAAGGTTTCCTCCCACTCTGTGGGTTTTCTCTTCACTTCTTTGGTTATTTCTTTTGCTGTACGGAAGCTCTTGAGTCCCCCCCCCCAATCAATTCCCAATAGCACTCAACACTCAAACCCAGGCCTGATGGGCTTAACTTACAAATGAGTGGAAATAATGGACCCAGAAATCTGGTCAGGTGGTAATGGAGATTCGATTTATTGTTTGTGGCCCATCCTTTATATAAACAGAATGATGTCATCTCTCTTTGCCAATCCTAGACCTCTGCATCGTGCCCCCATACACATCACTCACTATATTATGTGATTGGGTTACAAGTGAGTCACGAGTTGATACAAGTTATTCTCACCTAGGGGCAGAGTCAGGTGGGAAGGACAGGCAGGCAGTTTAAAACAATGCAGCCACAGGTGGCCTGCCTCTACCTACACTTTATTACTTTATTTGTTGTCTGTTGTCTTTCCTTTCCAAGCAGCTCTATCATCTAGGGAAACTGCTCTTTTGCTTACTGCCTTCAGCCATTTGTACCATACCACAGTAGTCCAATCCTTTATGTGTATTTATTATTTATGTATTGAGACCACATCTCAGGAGGTTCCCCCATCTTCCCCTGGGCCCAGGACTGCTTTGATGCCTGAGTGGCTGGGACTACACCCAGGTGCCTCCAAGTGAGCAGTAGCTATTTTTTGCAGGAATGGATTACAATGTTGATGTATTTTATTTTCTCTTGACATTTTTCACAGAGAAATAGTTGACAAAGAAAAAGGTAAACAGTCTTACAGTATCCTGGAGGCCAACTGCTGTGCTCACTGTCTGAACTCACTTTCTCTGGTAAGTCGTCCTTTTATAGAATTGTTTTCAGCTAGATATGGTGGTATACACCTTAGTCCCAGCACTGGGAGGCAGATGCAAATGAATCTCTATGAGCTTAAGCCCAGCCTGGTCCCAGGGCCTCGGGAACCCCTCCCCCTAACAACTGCTAAGGGCCCATTTATCTTCTCAGAGGAGCCGGCCCTCTGCCCAGTCTTGTGCAAGTCTCCTTCCAGTAATTACAGCTGCTCAGAGTTCAAGAGTGCAACATCTTGTGCTGCTCAGAGGGCATTGTCCTGCAAGTTCTTTTCCTTCCTTCCTTCCCTCCTTTCTTCCTTCCTTCCTTCCTTCCTTCCTTCCTTCCTTCCTTCCTTCCTTCCCTTCTTCCTTTCCTTCCTTCCCTTCCTTTCTTCCCTTCCTTTCTATCATTTCTTCATTCTTTCCTTCCCTTTCTTCTTTCCCTTCCTTCCTTCCTTCCTTCCTTCCTTCCTTCCTTCCTTCCTTCCTTCCTCTCTCTCTCTCTCTCTCTCTCTCTCTCTCTCTCTCTCTCTCTCTCTCTCCTCTCAGCAATGGGGAGTGAACCCACGACCTGACTTTCTAAGCATGCGTTCTGCTCCTAAGCCCTTTGAGCTCCTCTCATCCAGATCCTTATAAAGAATATTCTTGGCTTCTGTGAAGTACTTTTACCCACTGTGGAGTGTCAGAACTCATTTCTTCTAATTATGTTTTGGTATCTGCACTCCAGCCTCTCTCTGTCCTCCCTCTTAGTTTTTCTCACACTCTAGCAATCACCATTCCACATTCAGGAGACTTTTAAAGACTCCATGCATGAGAGTAAGTATGCAGTATTTGTCTTTCTGTTTCTGACATATTTTACTTTAGATAATGTCCTTCATTTCCATCCATATTTCAGCAAATGATAAGATTCCATTCTTTGTAGCTGAATAATAATCATATATATATATATATATATCAACCTAGGTGTGCAAATGGGTAAAAAAACATGTGATATATATATATATATCATATATATCATATATGATATATATATCACATTTTATAGATATATATCTATATATATCTATAGATATATCATATATATATATATATATATATATATCACATTTTCTTTACCCATTTGCACACCTAGGTTGATTCCATAGCTTTTGTACTGAAAACACTTCATTGGTATGTTGATTTCATTTCCTTTAGCTATATACCTAGAAGATGGTAACTACATTATATTTAATCGGTAGCTACATTATATTTAGATGGCAGCTACTTTATATTTAGTTGGTTTTGTGGCTCATCCATAACAGGTAACGTAATGTTTCCTCCATTTCCAACCAACGGAGATGTTGCTACTCTCTTGCTGTGCTCAATTTTGCAGTCTAGAGTTGGGGGAGAAGGGGGTGGAGGGAAGGGAAGCCAAAGTTCAGACTGTACAGGTCAGCATATGTCTGGGGGTAAAGAGGTAAGCATGGAGGGAGGTCTAGGAAGTTAGTTAAAGGCCAGCTTGGCCACTGGACACACTACTTTTCAACAGCAACCTAGGAAAATGACTAGCGGAACCTGGGAGGGTCATTGTGAGGATGAATGAGATCGCCTTCGTAACTGCCTGTGGTCAGAACGAGGCTTCTGGAACTGTGGCTGTCTTGCTAGCACTCTACTTGCCTCAGGAGCCATTTGTCAGATGAGAGTCGAGTCTCCTCTTTGCCTCCTCACCCTAGGCTTACCGAAGATCCAAGAGCAGCCTTTCTGAGCTCCTCGGTTCTATCAGCCTGTGGCAGAAGACATTCAAGGCCATCGGTGGCAAGTTCGGAACCAGCGTCTTGTCCTACTTCAGCTTTCTGAGGTGGCTTCTGAGGTTCAATATTTTCTCATTCGTGGTGATCTTCAGCTTCATCATCATCCCCCAATTCACGGTGGCTGAGAAGAACACGCTCCACTTCACTGGGTTGGAGTTATTAACAGGGGCAGTAAGTTTTCCATTCCCTCTACCCCAGGGTCACCACTGTGGAATCCCAGGTGCACACCAGGGTGTGTGTGCACACCAGAATCCCAGGTGGAAACCTTGCTGCACACCCACCCAGACCTCTCATACAGCCTGATGGGGAAATGGCTAATGCAGATGTTCCCTCCTCCCTCAAGTAACACATTCATCACATTGTGGGATGAGTAGCTGTCATCTCTAGAAGTCCTGTGACCACTGTGACAGTTTGTATTTTACCCATATTCCACTTCTTTGCCTACATGAACCTTCTACACAGAAACTAGGTATTCTTTCCTCCTCTTCCTCACAAAATATGAACTATTTCTTTTTTCTTTTTCTTTTTTTGGTCTTTTTGAGACAGGGTCTCCCTGTTGCCCCAGCTGTCCTGGAACTCACTCTGTAGACCAGGCTGGCCTTGAACTCATAAAGATCCTCCTGCCTCTGCCTCCCAAGTGCCACCATGCCCGGCCGAGCTGTTTCTTATACATTGTCCACTGTTTGTTTTCTTTCCTTTAGGAATAATTGGTAGACACCCCTATGTTAGACAACTACATTTCTTCTCTCTCTTTTTCTCTGACCTTTTTGAGACAGTGTCTCCCTGTAGCCCCAGCTGGCCTGGACCTCAGTATGTAGACCAGGCTGGCCTTGAACTCAAAGAGATCCACTTGCCTCTGCCTCCCGAGTGCTGGGATTAGAGGTGTGTGCCACCATGCCTGGCCATTTCTTCTCTTAATTATTATTATTATTATTATTATTATTATTATTATTATTATTATTGTGTGTGTGTGTGTGTGTGTACACTCATGGATGACAGAAGAGGATATGGAACCCCTCAGAGCTGAGGTCACAAGTGGTTGTGAGCAAGGAAACATGGGTGCTGGGAATCAAACTTGGGTCCTCTTATCTTAATCACTGAGACATCCTCTCGGCATCCCTGTCATTTCTTTATATATATGGCAAAATACAAATCAATGCCCCTTTTTGGGGAAAATTATTCTACATGTAAAACGTAAAATGAAGAGAAAACATATTCTTTTCTTTTTTTTGAATTTTTTAAATTTTTATATTATTTATGTATGTGTATAGAATGTAAACGTCTGCATGCAAGTCTGTGCAACTCGTGCGTGCCAATGCCGCAGAGGTCAGAAAAATGGGTTTTGGATTCAGCCCTGGAACCTGGATGCTCTCCTGGAGATTGGCAGTTCAGGATGGTTTGCTTCAGACTCGCCATTGGGTGTCTGTGGATCGAGACCCGGGCCTCTGTGAAAGGAGCGGTCCGGGCTCTTAACCACTGAGGCCATATATCAGCACAGAAAATCCATTTTCTCCATTTCTTCCTTTACTGCTAACCCTCCAATTTGGCTGGTATCCTTTTAAACATCTTTTTTAAAGATTTCTTTTAATCTCCGGGCTATAGGGGTACCACTGCCTTTCAACTCAGTACTCAGAGAAGGAGAAAGATGGATCTCGTGAGGTCCAAGAGGCAGCTCTGGTCTAACTACGTGAGTTGCCAGGCCGCCTGCTAGGCTTGCAGGAGAAGAACGCCCCCTCAAAAAGATCCAAAAAAAAATAAAAAAGAATTTCTTTAAAATTATGTGTATGTGTGTTATGTTTGCAGCATGATGTGGTGGGTGTGGAAACTAAAAGAGGACATAGGATCCCTTGGAGCTGTTCACAATCTTTCTGCGGCATTAGAGCCACCGTTCATGAGGGACACAAGGCTTTTATGCTCCTAGATCTTCAATGCAGCAGAACCATAAGTATCACAGAGAAATAAATATAAATATAAGATATTTATATCACTTACTTCATACGATAGCTTATTGTGTAAAAAGGCAATGAAAGTATTAGCTTCTTAAAGAATCAAATTATTTCAAGAGACACACACGGTATTAATCTCTGGTAATCTCATGCTGAAGTAGTTTTGTGTTTTGTTCTTTGATGTCTTTTGTTAGTTTTGTTGTTTTAAGTGGAATGAATGATTAGATGATACGACTAAGACAATGATGGTTTAAAGTTTGTGTCATCAACTAAGTGGCCACAAATGAAGGGCCTGACTAGAAACGAAATCCATCTCCCAGTCGTGGCTCCACTCCCTTGTTCTGACTAAGGGTATGGGATACATACATTCTGTATGGGAACCCGAAATTGATTCATCACATTTTTCCCCTGTTCCTCCCTTCTCGTGATTGTCTTGGTTTTATCGAGCGCCTGCGATAAGAAATGCTGGGTCTTATACCAACAGCCTTCAATGTGGACTATCTCGGCACCTACGGGCTCGAGCCTTTTTTTTTTTATCAATATGATAGCATATCTATTTGCCAGGATGTTAGACAGTCCTCCTATGGTTGATCGTCCGGCATATTTGGATTCTTTTCCTTTGTTATATATTATTTATATTTTCTTTTTATGTTATTGGTCAAATTCTATGTTTTTTGTTTGGTGCGGGTTTTGGTGTTTTATTGTTTTGTTTTTGGGTTTTATGTTTGTAGTTGTTTAAGTTTTTGATGCAAGGTATGGTCTTAGGGTAGGGATAGGGGAGGGCATTGAAGTTCTACAATTCTGGAATAGTTTGTGGTTACACAGTTAACTTTGGTTACATGTTGGATTTTAACAACTGAAGAATCTAAAATGTCATTTTAAAAGAAAAANTTTTGTTTTTTGTGGGGCAGGGATAGGGGAGGGCATTGAAGTTCTACAATTCTGGAATAGTTTGTGGTTACACAGTTAACTTTGGTTACATGTTGGACTTTAACAACTGAAGAATCTAAAAGTGTCATTTAAAGAAAAGTTGCAGAACAAGCAATTGGCCGATATGGAAAAACTATTCCTGTGCCCATATTTTATTTTATTATTTTTTTGGTCTTTTTGAGACAGGGTCTCCCTATAGCCCCATCTGTCCTGGAATTTGCTCTGTAGACCAGGCTGGCCTTGAACTCACAAAGATCCTCCTGCCTCTGCCTCCCAAGTGCTAGGACTAAAGGCGTGCGCCACCACACCCGGCCCCATATTTTAATGTAATTGTATTACTGGGAGCAAAAATATATTCTGCTTTTCGACTGTAGGTGCTCCAGACTTGCTCTCTGTCACTAACACTAAGTGTGCAGTTTTCCTTGTTTTTCATCAAACATGTAAGAGAAACTTATGTACCTTTGTGTAAATTCTTTTAATTTCAGTTTCTCAGCAAAATCTAAAAGGAGAAGATAAAGCAAGCCTATGTAAACTTTGATTTTTCTGTTTTTAGCTAGTAAGGAGGTAATAAACACTGCTTGTAGAAGATGTGTTTTCATGCAAATTATACTTCTGAGCTTAATTAGCTTCTAATTATATCTTTAATATATTTTATTAGAGCAAGATGGGTTTTTTAAGAAAATAATTGAGGGCTGGAGAGATAGCCTAGCAGTTAAGAGCTCCGACTGCTCTTGCAGAGGACCCGGGTTCGATCCCCAGCACCCACATGGCGGCTGAGAACCGTCTGTAACTCCAGTTCCAGGAGAACTCCAGTTCCAGGGGAATCCGACACCCTCTTCTGACCTCCGCGGCATTGCATGACACGGGTACACAAACCTGTATGCAGACAGTACATTCATACACATAGAAAATAAATAAATAAAATTTAAAAAAATTAAAAAAAAAAGAAAATAATTGAAATTCTGGAAAATTTGTTTTGGGCAGAAAAGAGCATTAGCCTGCCTTACCACCACATGCCATCCTGTTGCACTGCAGCTTGTGTATAGCATGCTAAAATAAATTTATTTTTTGTTAAAAAAAATGAGACTAGTTCTATAGACACTAATGTTCTGCCTTCTGGAATTATGTAATTTCCTTGTGACTGCTCTATTTTACTTCTCTGGTTCCTGGTTTCTTGTAAACTGAAGCATTAACTTAAAGGCCAGCATGCTGACTAGTTAACAGAGGCTCAAGATCCCTGTTGCCCTGAGTTCAGGGATGTTTGGCTTGCTCTCCAAGCTTGAGTGTTCACAGAGGGGTTCCTTAATTGTAAAATAGTGTTGGTTTGAAATTCCCTCCAGCTCTAAGAGCTAGTGATAAAACATCTGCAGCCCACATGGCCCCCTAGCTCTCTGTCCCAGCAATCTGCAATGTCTGTGTCCACAGGTTCTAAATCAAAATCCTTTGATTCAGTCAACCACAGGTGGAAAAAAAAATCTTTAAAATGTATGTCAGGCTAGGGAGGTGACTCACTGCATAAACTTAAAGATCTGAGGTCAGGTCCCCAATACCAACATAAAAAGCATGTAATGTACATGTAATCCAAGCACTGTGGTAGGCAGGGACACAAGTGTCTTTGGGGCTTACTGAAGAGCCAGGATAATCAGAAAATGGGCAAGCTCTGGGTTCAGAGAAAGACCTTGTCTCAAGAGAATAAGGTAGAGAATCATAGAGCAAGGCACCCTACTTCCTCCTCTGGTCACCTGCATACACACAGACACACACACACACACACACATACACACATTCATACATATATACACATTCATACTATACACATACAGATACACATTCATACATACACACATACATTCATCCATACACACATACATTCATACACACATTCATACATACACAGACATTCATGCATACACACATATATACACACATGATTTTTTTTGTATGTGTATGAATGTACTGTCTGCATGTAGGTTTGTGCACCTGTGTCGTGCAATGCCACGGAGGTCAGAAGAGGGGGTCGGTTTCCCCTAGAACTGGAGTTAAAGATGCTTCTCAGTCACCATGTGGGTGCTGGGAATCGAACCCGGGTCCTCTGCAAGAGTAGTCAGTGCTCTTAACTGCTAGGCCATCTCTCCAGCCCTACACATGATTTTTTTAAAATTATGTGTGTCTTAAGCATTCAGCCAGTCCTCGTCCTTGTCGTCTTCTCTAATCTATGTACCACAACAAATATTTGCACAGTTCTCATGTTGCGTTAGGCGTGTTATATCATCTCAAGGTGATTTAGGAGGCGGGAGGATGGACACAGGTCCTGTGCAGACACTGGGCCAATGCATGTAAAAGAAGTGTGCATCTGCAGATGGTGATGTCTTCAGCAGCTCTCCTGGGACACTGAGAGGTGACTGTGAATGGGTCACCTGCAGAACTCAGCCATCAATCTCTCTCTCAAGCAAACCACATAATCTGGATTTTGTTACTGTCCCCGCCAGGGTTATTTTAAGGACACAGTGATGTACTATGGTTTTTACACCAATGCCACGATCCGACATGGGACAGGGGCTTCCTACAACATGCAGCTGGCCTACCTGTTCACAGTTGGAGCCTGCCTGGTCACCTGCTTCTTCAGTCTGCTGTTCAGGTGTGGATTCTTATCTTATTTGTGCACGTGTTCATGTATTCGTGTGTGTGTGTGTGTGTGTGTGTGTGTGTGTGTGTAGGGTTGCACCTGTGTGTGCAAATGCATATGTGTCTAGAGCCTAAAGGACCACCTTAGGTATGTATCCCTCCGGAGACACTATCTCGCTCCTTTGAGATAGGGTCTCTTGATGTCTGCTGCTTGCCCATTGGCTAGACTGGCTGACTAGGAAGGCCCAATGATTGCCCTTAGAGATGGATTTATAAACACAGCCCAGGATGCCCAGCATTCTTACATGGGGTTCTGGGGATCCAAACTCAGGTCCTTGTGTTTGCACATCAGATGCTTTACTAGCTGAGCCGTTTCCCCAGCCCCCACATTTCTTGCCTTCTGACCTCAGGTGTAAGGTAACAACTTTGGGATATGTTAAGCTATGGGTTGGAGGAAACTAACACAGCCCACTCTGCGAGGTGGGTCCTTTTGTCAGAACCCTTACTAGGGCAAAGATCCCTTTGATCCCTCTGTCAGCAGCCAGGCCTGTAAACTGGGCTGATAATTCCTCTGCTCTGGGTGGGGAAGTTTGAATCGTCCATGTTGCCTTTCACTATCTGTGACCTGACAGCCCCCCACTTTGCTCCATGACTGTCATGATACCGCTTGGCCATTTTGGCCTCTGCTTTTCCTCAGCATGGCCAAGTATTTCCGGAACAACTTCATCAACCCCCACGTCTACTCCAGAGGGATTGCTAAGCTTGTCTTTTGCTGGGACTTCACTGTCACCCATGAAAAAGCTGTGAAGCTAAAACAGAAGAATCTGAGCACAGAGATAAGGGTAAGACAAGCTTGGCTGCCCGCGTCTTCCTGCCAGCGTCTTCCTGCCAGCCGCTTCCTTCCCCACCCTGTGTAGCTAAAGCTTCCTCTCCCTCTTCCCTTCCCCGTCCCCTCCCCTCCCTTCCTCTTCCCTCCCCTCCTCTTCCCTCCCCTCCTCTTCCCTCCCCTCCCCTTTCCTCCCCTTCCTTCCCTCCCTCCCTTTCCCTTCCCTTCCTTCCCTTCCCTTCTCTCCCCTCCCCTTCCCCTCCTTCCCCTGCTCCTCCTCACTTTCCTTCTTTCTTTCCATCTGAGATAGTCTCAGTGTGTATCACAGCTGGTCTGGTATTTGAGACCCTCCAGCCTCAGTCTCCCAAGTCCCAGGATTACAGGCATGCACCAGCACTCTTAGTTTTGTCTGTATCCTTAAAGTAATAATTACTTTTCTGTCCATGGGATAGGCCTAAAATGAGCTGCAGAGTGATCCCTAGTGCAGGCAAAATGCAAGGGCAAGTAGTATGCTGGGCACTGATCACTCTTCTCAGAGGCGGCCTTAGCAATTAATTCATCTTAAAATGCATCCACTTCCCATGGTCACCCTTCCAAACTGAAAATTCAATCCCAGAGCAGTCATATTTCTACCCGGAGCAACGGCGCCCCCTAGGGGGAATTCAGGCCATGCTGAAGACTTTTTTCAGTTGCTACAATTGGGGAGAAAGTGAAAGTGACATCTACTGTGCAGAGGCCGGGGGACACCATCATACAAGGAAGGACAGCATCTAGAACACAGAATGAGCTGGCTGAAAATGTCAGCTATGCAGAGGTTCAGTCACCTGTCTACAGAAGCAAACATCAAAAAAGAAAGAGCAAAGAGAAATTATCAATAACAGGGATTTGATGGCAGTCCCAGCTGCCGCCTTCTTCCTCCACGTGGTACCCCACCTGGTTGATCAAGAAAAGGCTCCTCCTGGGGCTGCGGAGATAGCTCAAGATTTGGAGCACTGGCTGCTCTTCCAGAGCTAAAAGGGAAAGAAGGGAGGAATGGGAAAGAGGGAGGGAGGGAGGGACTATGACCATGTTTCTTCTGCTTCCCCAATTCCTCTAAGATGGAAGTGGAGTTTGAAGTTCTTGGAGGTTCATGGCCATCTTGAGATTCTCGGCCATCTTGAGATTCTCTGCCAAACTCCCACCAACTGCCGTTATCCCAAACTCCCCTCATCTCCCTGTGGTCTGGGCTCGCCCTGTGTCCCTGGGTTCTCTGCTGGTAGTGGAGAGGGACCAGTGGGTCCATGTGACTGCCTCACACTTGCAGGAGAACCTGTCTGAGATCCTTCAGGAGAACACAAAGCTCACACTCCACCAGCAGCTATCCCGCTTTTCTGTTCACGTGGCCGCCTGGCTCGTCTCTACTGGAGTGGCTGCCGCCTGCTGTGTAGGCGTGTACTACTTGGCTGAGTATAACTCTGAGGTAATCCCCCAACGGAGGCCAGAGCAGAGAGAGCCGGGGAGGAGCGGGATGCTGTTGGGGTTGGATGCAGAGCTGCCTTCTCAAGCTGGGCTCTGTGGCCAGCAGCATCCACATCCATAGAGGCTTATTTGAAATGGAAGAACTGCCCCTCTTTCTATGATCCCAGACTCAGACCTGTGCTTACTTTGTCCTAGTTGGTGTGAACGAATAGTATAGGGTGAGGTGCTCTGGGACTCTCAGAAGATGGGGTCTTCAGCAAATATCTGGGGTTAAGTTCTTATTTCTACCTTGTTTTCTATTTTGTTTTTAAGTTAGTATTTTATGTGTATTGGTGGTTTGCCTGCATGTATGTAAGTACACCTATGTCATGCAATCCCCATAGAGGCCAGAAGAGGGTGTCAAACCCCTGCAACTGGAGTTATGGACAGTTTTTAGCCATACATGGGTGCTGGGTACTGAACCCTGGTCCTCTGTGAGAGCAGTAAGTGCTCTTATAATCACTGATCCTTTGCTCCACCCATTTTTTTCTTATGTTTTGAGATATTGCTATGTAGCTGAAGCTAGCCTTGATCCTGATTCTCCTACTTCAGCCTCCCAAGTGCTAGGATTACAGGTGTGCAGCATATGCAGCTTTCCCTTATTAATCTGTCCCCATGCCCCCATGACACCTGTCACAGAGTAGAGGCTCAGTAAGTGTGACAGACTAGTGAATTCTCCTAAGTAGCTAAAGATTTGCCACTGACCATGAAAGAAGGAAAACTGACTCACAGTCTTGGGGGCTCAAAATTGCCCTGGGTGGGGTAGAAGCTATGGCTGGGCGGCTGTGGATGGGAAGGTTCTGCCTCCCATGCTTGCCCCTGAGTGCAGGGTGACTGTAGAGAGGGGAGGAGGCCCTGGGGCCATTCTCTTGCTCAGGTTTCCACACTGAGCTGAGTCAACTTGGTGTAGGGGGATTGATCTTATTTCGTCTCACTGACTTCCTCTGAGTCTCTGTGGGTTATGGGATGCTCTCCTGGTTCACAGACAGCAACCACTCAATTGCCCCCACAGCTGATAAGTGTCACATGCAGGGGCCGCATTGGAACCCACACTTGTCAGTCACTTCCCTCAATGTTCTGGCAGAAGCAGCTCCCAGGAGGAAGGATTTATCTTAGAGGATGTCAGGCCGTCCTGCTGGGGAAGGCACAAGGGCTGGGCTTCTTAGCATAGTAGGAGTGGTAGTTATCTTAGTGGACTAGGAAGCAGAGAGTGTGGCAGGCACCAGAGGCTGGGCTTTGACCTTCAGAGGCCCACCATAGTGCTCCACTTCCTCCAGCCCCAAAGGTCTCACAGCTTCCCAAAACAGTGCCACCAGTTGGAGGCCAAGCCTTTAAACACAGCTCTGTTATTTTTACATTCGATCCACAATAGCAGGGTTCCAAGATATACCAATATGTGAGAAGTTCCAAAGGCATACCAAAGTGCAAGGGGAACTTTCTAGAAGTGGATAGAGGTGGGGTCAGGCCTTAGGAAGAGTAAAAGGGAACATAGCACAACAAATAAACTCAGGAATCACTCCAAAACCCTAGGGAAAGACTCATGGCAGAGGCCACCCAGCTACACAGAAGCCAACCACCAGGGGGCAGTGTCCTCCTGCAAAGATGCAGCATAGGCTACCCTTCTCCCTGGTTTCTCAAGCTTAGGGGAAGCCTGGTGAACATGCCTCAGCTGTATAAGAAAAACAGGAGCTCCCTTCCCTTCCCCTCTCCTCCCCTCTCTCCTCCTTCCCCCCCTCTTTTTTTTTTTTTTTTTTAAATTAAAAATTAAAAAAAGAAACAAAGAAAAAAAAAAAAAAAAAAAAAAGAAAAACGCAGTGAGAAAATCCCACCTAACACAATGCTTTCAATGACCTTTTGCTCCCACAGTGGGAAAACTCAACTTCCTGACCCAATGCATCTTGGTAAGGAAAGTCCCAGTCCGCACGCACACTTAGTACCCAGTTCCTAACTTTCATTTCTGTTGCCGTGATAAACAGTAGCTTGGAGGGGAAAGCTGGCTCACTTCTTAGGTCAACAGTCCACTTTGGGATGCCGGGCTCTCACTGCTTCACCCCAGGCTCATGCTTAGGTAGATTTCTTCTGTAGCTCAGGACACCTGCTCAGGATGGATCACCCACAGTTTGGGCCAATGGGCCCTCTACTTCAATTAATTTAGCCAAAACTGTGCCCACAGACACCACCAAAGGCCAACCTCATCTAGGAAATTCTCATTGTGGTTTCCTTCTATCCATGTGACTCTAAGCTTAATGTCTTAGTTGCCTGCGTTACGGAACACGTGGGTTCAGATCTGATACTCCTTTCGGGTGGACCCTGGTTGAACATTCTTTGCCTCTTTGAGCCAGCCACAGTGTGCTTGGTACCGGATGAGTGTTAATGAATGGTTGCTTAGTAGTTTACAACAGAGAAACTATTTCAGGGAGTTTTCATCTCGGAAGCTTTCTGAGTGAGTGTGGACTACGGCTCAGTGGAGCTCTGTGTCTTCTCCCCCGTCCCTGCAGTTCTTGAAGACACACCAGAACCCTGCGGCAGTGCTGTTGCTGCCTTTCGTGGTGTCTTTCATCAACCTGGTTGTACCTCGATTCTACTCCATGTTTCGCCTGGTGGAGAGGTATGAGGTGCCCAGACACGAAGTCTACATCCTCCTCATCCGGTAGCTGTGGCATGTGTGTGTGGTGTGTGTGTGTGTTGTGTGGTGTGTGTGTGTGTGTGTGTCAGCCTCATTTCCAGGGAGCAAGCTATAAGGGGTTCTGTTCAAACATCAAAGTTCTGTTCTTCCAAAAGAAAGAATTCCAAGAACAACACGTGTTCATAAAAGAGCCCTGGGAAAACAGGATTCTCTAGTATAAATGTGATCCAAATGATGGCTTGCCTCTCTCGATGGCTGTTGGCCTGAGGATTAACCTAATTCTCAAGTGTGGCATGCACAGATGGGCAGGTAGTGCACAGTGCAAGGCTGGGTTGTGTGAGGGCTGAAATCATGTGGTGGCAAGCTGAGACCTGGGACCTGCTGCCTTAATCAGGAAATTTTTTGGTAATTCATCCATCAAGAGATAGGAGGACTGTTTGAGTGGCTCATTAGCTCAGAAGGGGTGCCCCTGGGTGACATCCTCTCACACATAAAAGGGGCATGGCCAGGGTTTGATAACAGCTAAGGCCACCCAAATCCTGTCCTTGTCATGTCTTCCTGGTTGATCAAGCTGTCTAGTCCTGGTTCTGATTGGTGTCGATTCAGTTTGCACAGCAGCGACTGACCCCCTCCACAGTTCCTTTCTCTTCCCAGGCCTCTGAGGATTAGCCTTCAACCAATGGCCCCCCTCATTTTCGGACACATTCACCACCACCACACAACACACACAGCACACGGCACACAACAATTACACAGAAACATATAGACTGTTTGGGGGAAATCTTCACCTTGTTGAAACTACCTGGAGCATAATAGATGCTCAGTTACAATTAGTGAATGAATAAGTAAACAAACCATCAGCCAGGCCCATTATTTTCAATTCATGTCTATAAAAACTCTACCATAGGTGTTCTTTTTTTTTTGGTCTTTTCGAGACAGGGAGCCCCAGCTGTCCTGGAACTCACTCTGTAGACCAGGCTGGCCTTGAACTCACAAAGATCCACCTGCCTCTGTCTCCCGAGTGCTAGGATTAAAGGCGTGCGCCACCATGCCCAGCTAACCATAGGCGATTCTTGTACCATCATCATTCCTCCCAATCTCAGCCGCTGGGCCAGGGTATTGCTTTCTTAAATGTGATGGGTAATATTGTCAACTTGACAGGATCTAGAATCATTCAGGAGACAAATCTCTGGACATGTCTGGGAGGGAGTTCTAGAGCAGGTTAAGTGAGGTTGGAAGACCCACCATTCTGTGGGCTGGGGTCCTGGACTGAATAAAAGGGAGAAAGTTTGCTGAGCACCAGCATTCATCTCTCTTAGGCATTTGGTCATAGCAATGAGAAAATTAACTACTTTATTAGATGTGCATAGAGGGGTAAATATACCCCTAAATTTCGCATATTGAGTAAGACGGGTGTCACATATCACCTGCCTTCGACAGAGTTATGAAGACTAAGAAAAATGATTCAGTGAGATGGTGGGTGAGCATCCAATAGTTAGTAAGCACATTTGCTATTACCATAATGGGAAGAGAAACCAGTTGGTTTGCAGTCAACAATAGAGAGTGTCTTAGTCAGAATGAATTAAATTTTGCTGCTGTAACGACCACCCCTGGCTGTCTCAGTGGCATGAGACGCAAAAGGTTTACTCCTTGCCAATGCTGCGTATGTATTGTAGACTGTCAAGAGGGCTGTGTGCTTGTTAATCACCAAGGAACCCAGGCTGAGAGGCCAATGTCCATCTGAGTGTTGTTGACTTCCCTAGCAAAGGGAAGCCAGTGGGTGCTGGAAGGTCTCACGGTGACATTCAGTGCTCAAGGTTAAAAGCGACACACTACACTTCTGCTCATAATTTGCCTACTGAAACTCATCCTCTGAGCATACCCAGCCTTGAAGGGCAGGTAGAAACAGCTGTTCTACTGTGTGCTTAAATGAAATACTGACCAATAGCTGAGAGTTAGCAGAACCATTTTCTCCTTTGTTATTTAGAAATATCCTTCTGAAGATCTCCATCGTTGGAATTCTTTGTTACTATTGGCTCAACATCGTGGCTTTGTCTGGTGAAGAGGTGAGACTTGCATCCTCTTTGGTCTGACTCTGTTTTGGTGTCCGCCCCCCCCCCCAATCTTTGATCACCATGGAGAATGAGTTTCCTGGCAGCCACACTTCCTTTGGGGAAGAGAAAAGAAGCTGGTCTGGAAGGCAGTGTAAAGGAATAAGGCTTCTGCAGAAAAGCTGAGATGCTGACCAAAGACCAGCTGTGTTGTTTGAGGGCTTCAGTTTGCCCACCTGTAAGATGAGAATTAATATCAGGGGTAGTATGAGAGTGATGCCCAGCTATGGCAGGCACATAGCAGGCAGTAATTTTGAGGGTAGTCTCTCCAAACAGCCTAGGGTTGGGGACAAGAGCCTCTTTGATTGTATTATTATTATTATTATTATTATTATTACTAATTATTGTCATTATTTTGGTTTTTTGAGACAAGGTTGAGGTTACCTTGATCTACATAATGGCCAGCTAGAGCTACAGGGAGACCCTGTCTCAAAAAACAAAAACTAAAAAGAAAATTCCATACAGTTATACAATGTATACTGATCATATCTACCCACTACCCCTCTCCAACTCCCCCCAGTGCCCTCCACTCACTCTATCTCCCTCACAGCCTCTTTGTATTTTTTATTTTTGGTCTTTTTGAGACAGGGTCTCCCCTGTAGCCCCAGCTGGCCTAGAACTCACTCTGTAGACCAGGTTGGCCTTGAACTCACAGTGATCTGCCTGCCTCTGCCTCCCGAGTGCTAAGATCAAAGGCGTGCGCCACCACACCCGGCTTGTATTTTTTTATTTTTGTTAATAGTAACACTCACTGTTCTAAGAAGTAAAAAAAACAAAAAAGAGGAGCAGCATTCTTGTTTGATTTGGTTTGGTTTGGTTTGGTTTGGTTTGGTTTGAGATAGGATGTCCTTATCGCCCCAGCTGGCCTGAAAATTAATATGTAGACCAGGCTGGCCTCAATCTTGCAGAAATCCACCTGCTTTTGCCTCCCAAATAGGCAGGCACCGCCATATCCAGCAAGGAGGAAGAGCATTCCTAACCATGAAGGCTTCCTACTCTCATGGAGAAACTGCTTAGCTTTGGGAGGGGACAGAGTCCAGAGGGGACGAAGAGAGGTGACATATCTTCAGAGCAGAGAGCATAAGCTGAGAAAGTCTTAGTTCCTGGACAGTGAGCTTTAGAGGAAAGGGAGAGAAGAAACACAGAGTGTGCACCCCCCCCACACACACAAAAATAACTATCAACTGCATTCTGTAGAATAAGCCTGCTTTTCTGGGTACATGGTATGTGGTCACTGAGCCCCAGCCATTGAGCTGGGAGCTGGATCACCAGCCCTGCCCCACCCTGACTCTCTTCTACCTTCCAGTGCTGGGAGACCTTCATTGGCCAGGACACCTACCGGCTCCTCCTCATGGACTTCGTGTTTTCTCTGACTGATTCCTTACTGGTGGAGTTTCTGAGGAGGTAAACATTAGTCAGTTATGAGCGGTGCTGTAACCATGGCCTGATTCCTGGCTGAGTAGAAAGTGCTAGTCCCTGACATATCCACTATGTACGTCTAATCTCCCTGTTGTCCTTTGGGACATTTTCTCTTCTCATTTAACTATAGTTCTACCTTAGCCTGACAGACCTGTGATCACGATTCATTGGGTTTAGGCTGATCCTTTCGAACCCTGTCTTGGAATAAAAATTCTACAAATAAACACGGAGCCACTTGGAATCTCTCCCTCCCTCTATGTCTCTCAGTCTTATTCTCTTTATCTGTGGTGCTAGAGATGGAACCTAGGTCTCATATATGCTAGGCAATCACTCCACTACATTTTAGACAAGGTCTCCCTGTAACATCATCTGACCTAAACTTACTATGTAGACCAGGCTAGCCTCAAGGTCACAAAGATCTGCCTGCCTCTGCTTCCCAAGTGCTTTGATTAAAGACATGCCCAGCTTTTTAAAATATATTTTAAATTATATATATATGTATATATGTGTCTGTGTGATGTTGTGTGTACTACTATGTACAATGCCTAAGAGGGCCAGATGAGGGCCCTGGAACTAGAGTTACAGCCAGTTGTGAGTTGCCTGATGTGGGTGCTGGGAACTAAACCTGGGTCTTCTGCAAGAGCAGTAACTGCTCTTAACTGCTGAGTCATCCCACCTTGTCCTGTACTTCAATTCTTGTACCCTGTATATAGTGTCAGTGTTCTAGTGCATTTACGTCCAGATTTGTTTTGTGCTTTTGAGACAAGGACTTGCTATATAGCATAGACTAGCCTGGAACTCAAAGCAATCCCCCTGCCTCACCTTCCCAAATGCTAGAATGGCAGTGTGCACCACCATGCCCAGCTTGATCTCCAGATTTTTCTACACACACACACACACACACACACACACACACACACACACACTGCCACACATGTATGGACTATTTTGAACTATATAATTTCTCCCCAAAAGGTGAAAATGTGCATAACAGAAGGATTATTGTTTAAACCTAGCAAAATCCTTATGGAGTTTGTCTTTATTTCACAGACTATGCTTTGACATCTTTCCACATCATTGTTTTAAGTGAATTAAGTTACTGATTTTTATTTTAGACAGCAGATATATAGAGCAGAGGCGCCTTCAGGACTGGGTCATATGTGGTTATTTTCATTTTTATTTTTTGCAGGGCTGGGGATGCAATCCAGGACCTTGCCTGTGCTAGGCAAACCCTGCAGTCACACCCTAGTCCTAGGGGCTTTGTCTTTTGTTTTGTTTTTTTACTCATTCATTTTGTTTTTAATTTTTTTAATTTATTTTTATTAATTTTATTTATTTCTGTATGTGTATGAATGTACTGCCTGCATGCAAGTTTGTGCACCCGTGTCGTGCAATGCCGCGGAGGTCAGAAGAGGGTCTCGGATTCCCCTGGAACTGGAGTTCTCCTGGAATTGGAGTTTCAGATGGTTCTCGGCCACCATGTGGGTGCTGGGGATCGAACCCGGGTCCTCTGTAAGAGCAGTCGGTGCTCTTAACCACTAGGCCATCTCTCCAGCCCCTACTCATTCATTTTGTACCAATGTAATGGGCCTCCCTTCTTTCTAGACTTTGCTTTTGCGCAGTGCTGAAGCTGTAACCCAGGGACTTGCACTGCCATTGAGCCACACCCCAGACATTCACGTATTTTTTCAAGCTGCTCTGGGGATGGGGTGCCATGACATAACGCCAGCTCCCTCCTCAGCGAATACATTCAGTTCCAAATCTCCTCTCTCAGATCTATCCAAACATCCTTTTATTCCAGCCTCTGTCCAGAACCTGAACATAAACACAAGAGGTTTTGTTGTTAATATAATTTTTTAAGATTTATTTATTTTTATCATATGCATGTTTGTCTGCACCATGCACATGCAGTGCCCACAGAGGCCCGAAGAGGACATCAGGACCCCTGGAACTGAAGTTACAGGCAGTCGTGAGTCACTGAACTCTGGTCCTCGGCAAAGCAGCCAGTGCTTTTAACTACTCCGAGCCATCTCTCCTTTTAACAGAATCTTTTGTTGGCAACATCAGGCTGAGGAGATGGCTCAGTGAGTAAAGTACTTACTAGGGAAACATGACAACCCCAGTACTCATATAAAACCCCTTTGTAATCCCAGAGCTCCCACTAGGAGATGGGAGGTGGAAATGGCAGATCCCAGAAGTTCACAGATCATCTAACAACTGTCATCTATCCACAGATCATCTATCCTGACATATACAACAGAAAAAAAAAACAAGTCCCTGTCTCAAACAGGAACTGATACCCAAATTTACCATATGCAATGCCCTGGGTTCCATTCCCAGCACTAAAAAACTAATTTTAAAAATGGATTAGAGGTCCTCAGTTTATTTAGTTCATGGAAAAAGATTTAATAAGCAAAGAATGGTGCAAACAAGAAATAGGTGTAAGGGGATTGAAAAGACGGCTCGGCAGTTAAGAGCACTGGCAGCTCTTGCAGAAGATCTGGGTTTGATTGCCAGCACCCACATGGAGGTTAACCACTGTCCATAACTCCAGTTCCAGGGGACCTGACACTCTCCTCTGACCTCTGTGGGCACTGCAAGACATGGATGCACTTACATACATGCAGGCATGCTGGGTGTGATGGCCCACACCTTTATTCCCAGCACTTGGGAGGCAGAGGCAAGTGGATCTCTTATGAGTTCAAGGCCAGCCTCATCTACAGAGTGAGTTCCAGACCAGCTGGGACTACAGGGAGACCATGTCTCAAAAAGACCAAATAAATAAATAAATAAATAAATAAATAAATAAATAAATAAATAAATAAATAACTGAATACAGGGGCTGGAGAGATCGCCTAGCGGTTAAGAGCACTGACTGCTCTTGCAGAGGACCCGGGTTCGATCCCCAGCACCCACATGGCGGCTGAAAACCATCTTTAGCTCCAGTTCCAGGGGAATCCGACACCCTCTTCTGACCTCTGCGGTATTGGACGACATGGGTGTACAGACCTACATGCAGACAGTACATTCATACACATACAAAAATAAATAAAATTAAAAAAAAATAACCGAATACCCTCAGGCATTACACTCATACACATAAAATTAAAATAAATAAAGTTAGAAAGAAAGAAAGAAAGAAAAGAAAAGAAAAGAAAAAAGAAAGAAAGAAAATAAGTGGGGACAGGCTGCTCTTGCAGAGGACCCAGTTTTGCACCCCCAGCACCCACATGGTGGCTCACAACCAACAGTAACTTCATTTCTAGGAGTTCCAACTCCCTCTTGTGGCCTCTGTGGGCACTGCAAGACATGAATGCATGTACATATATGCACGCAAATACCCATACTCTTCTTTTTCATATTTCTTATTTATTTTTATTTGCATGAGTTGTTATTCCTGCATGTATGCAAGTGCACCCATATCTAGCAGTGACCATGGATCACAGAAGAGGGTGTCAGATCCCCTGGAACTGTAGTTGTAGATGGTTATAAACCACCATGTGGGCTGGATTGAAACGTAAACACCCATATTTTTTGTTTGTTTATTTTTATTTTTTATTTTTGGTCTTTTAAAAGAAAGAAAAGAAAATCAATTATTCAAAATAAATCAATAATTTTTAACAAAGAAAATGGAGGAGACAATTTAAATAGGATAGCCAAAGTTCTGTAGGATTGTTTGAAATCATTCCACCCCATACTTGACTGCCTTGTTTAATCCCATGTCCCCCAACTCCCTGACTGCGTCTCTGATATCGTGTGTACACTCAGGATAGCTCAGATGGTTCTGGTCTGTGGGGTACTAAATTTTTCACATTTTCACAGGCTCATTGGGATGAAGTTCATCACAAGTCTTGGCGTACAGGAGTTTGACATTGCCAGGAATGTTCTAGAACTGATCTATGTACAAACTCTGGCCTGGTAAGTTCTGTGGTTCAGTGGTATGCCCCAGTCTGTTCCTACCTGAGGGTGGACTTGGAGTTTTGGTTTCAAGGTCCCTGATCTGTTGTTTTTAAATCTGCATAGGTGATAGTAAGCACTGTTAGTCTGGAAGCCAGGGACTAAGCATGTATTCTAGACTAATCGTTGCCTTCACAAAACCTTGAGGATGTCAAACAGGAGTCAGCCTAGGGTAGGGTAGCAACCTGGAGTCCCACAGACTGTAGACAGCTGCAAGCGTAGTTTGCTTCACCTCTGATATTCACTTCAATTTTCTAAAAATCTAAGTTACTCCTACAGTGTCTAGAGGTTTGTGTCCTCCTTAAAATGCTTTGTGTAGCCGGGCATGGTGGCACATACCTTTAATCCCAGCACTCAGGAGGCAGAGGCAGGCAGATCTCTGTGAGTTCAAGGCCAGCCTGGTCTACATAATGAGTTCCAGGACAGCTGGGGCTACAGGGAGACCCTGTCTCAAAAAAGACAAAAAAAATTCTGTGTGTGTGTGTGTGTGTGTGTGTGTGTACATGTGTGTTTCTCAGCTATCATCCACCTGTTGTTCTGTCTTTTCTTTTTTGAGACATGGTCTCTCAGTAGAACTCACCTAGGACTCTGGCAAGCTGGCCATTGAGTGAGCTCTAGTAATCCACTTGACTCTACCTCTCCAGACCTTGGATTATAGCACATGCCACCAACCTGGCTTTTTCAGTGTGGGTTCTGGAGGTTAGAACCAGGTCCTAATGCTTACAAGGCAAGCACTTTACCAACTGAGCTATTACTATACCCCAGGCCCCTGAAATTCTTAGTTGAAACCAAATTACCAATGTGATGGTGTTAGGAGATTACCAAGTGAGGCCTTTAGGAGATTTAGGCTTTGAATGGAGCCATCAGGAATGGGATTAGTCCCTTTAAAAAGAGGCCAAGAGAGACATCTGGAACCTTCCACCACAGGGGCCACAGTGAAGAGGTTCCAACTACGAACCAGGAAGTGGCCTTCCCCAGACACTGAATCTGCCAGTGTCTTGATCTTGGACTTCGGCCTCTTGATTTGTGAGCAAAGCAGCCCAAATGAGCAATGCAACCACCCATGCTTAAACACAAGAGATAGCTGGGCGTGGTGGCGCACGCCTTTAATCCCAGCACTTGGGAGATCTTTGTGAGTGAAGGCCAGCCTGGTCCAAGCGTGTGTTCCAGGGAACACTGGGGCTACAGGGAGATCCCTGTTTCTCGAAAAAAAAAAAAAAAAAAAAAAAAAAAAACAAAACAAACAAAAAAAATACACACAAGAGATTTCACACAGACTTTAAATGTCTGGATTCTCTCCAGACATTTACTGTCTGGGTCCATTTTCTGGGTCCATTACAAGGCTGGGTCCATTGTTATGTGGTGGTGGAAGATCCTGGCCGATCTTCCATCACAGTAACAATGGACCCAGCCTTGGACTGCACTGAGCATTTTTTATATAATTTTTATTGAATTATTGTGTATTTCATAAAAACATCTCAATCAACCTTAATCACCCTCCCCCTTTGGCACCCTCCCACAGCCCCTCCCCAGTGGATTCATGCACACTATCGTTTATATTAAGGGCTATTGTGTCAAGTTAAGTGTCTCTGCACGTTCCTCCATGCAGTTTCATCCACTGAGGTCTAGTCAACCTATCCAGAGTCCCTTGCTTTAAGAAGATCAGCTCTTCCTCATCCAGCAGTAATCAGCTGCCAATATTTCTTCAGCTAAGATTGGGGTCTGCTGCCCATTTCCACAGTTCTGTGCTGGGTTTTTGTCTGCTTGAGTTTGCATGGGTCTCGTGCATGCCGATGTCATTGCTATAGGTAGGTTCATATGAGCAGGGTCCTAGGAAGTTGTAGGATTCTGTTTTCATATGGTCAAGCAACTCCTCCCTGGCTCTTACGGTCTTTCTGCCCCCCACTTCTACAATGGTCCCTGAGCCCTGGATGAGTGGAGCTGAGTACAGGAGTCCTGTCCAAGGACCCTCACTGCAGACTCCTGATCTCTACGCTTTGGGCATTTGTGCCCTTTTGCGTTCCTGGCTCTCTGTTGCATGAGGGAGCTTCAATGAGAGATTCGGTCATGTCCTCTTTACCCCTCGTTTGAATGTCTCTAGGTATAGAGGTTGCATTGTAGATTGTCACTTAGGCTTGGGTAATTCACAGACACTGTCTGTGTGTGACCAGTTGTGGTACTGTGTAAATAGTCTCCATCTGGTACAAAGGAAGCTTCTTTGATGAGTGGTTACTGGGATACCTGACTGTAATGAGGATACATATTTTGCACTTAGTAAGAAGTTATATTAGTCTAGGGATGTGACAGCCTTGTGGATTTCTCTAGGATCTACAGCCTCTCCATCCATGTGTATTTGGCTATGTGTGCAGCACCACATATGAGTTCCTCCCATCGAGTGGGCTCTAAGTGCAATTAGGTAGCTATTGATTGCCCCCAAGATAAAAGTGCCACTACTGTACCAAGGTTGTTTGCTATGCCGGTATAGATGTGGTTATTTGGTCTTTTTTAAATATTTTTAATTTATTTTCATATGTGTATGAATGTATTGTCTGCATGTAGGTTGGTGCACCCATGTCGTGCAATGCCTTGGAAGTCAGAAGAGGGTGTCGGATTCCCCTGGAACTGGTGTTAAAGATGGTTCTCAGCCGCCATGTGGGTGCTGGGGATCGAACCCAGGTCCTCTGCAAGAGCAGTCAGCCCTCTAAACTGCTAGGCTATCTCTCCGGCCCCGGTTATTTGGTCTTAGAGCTGGTGTTGGACCAATTGATATTCTCCATTAGTAGCCTGCTTAGTGCTCTCCAAAGTTTTGAGAGCTAGCCTTCAGAGGAAGTAACTTTCAGGGAAGTTCCAAATCCAGTCTCCAAAGTATGTCCTGTCTTCAGCAAAGGGGTCTTACCTTCAAGTCCTGGGGTGCGGAGGTGGGGGGCAACCAAGGGCTGTGGCAATAGCCTGTGCAATTTTGGGAGTCTCTTGGACTACCCCAGCTAACAACTCAAAGGAAGGTTTCTTCTTTCTGGAACTGTTTCTTGTTATGTAGCATTCAGCTATACACATGAACTCATGTAGAGATATTGTCCATATAATTTGTCATTTGGTTGTTAGACTGATATGATCCCCTCTGGTTGCACTGTGCATTTTTTTTTTTTTTTTGGTCTTTTCGAGACAGGGTCTCCCTGTAGCCCCAGTTGTCCTGGAACTCACTCTGTAGACCAGGCTGGCCTTGAACTCACAGAGATCTGCCTACTTCTGCCTCCCAAGTGCTAGGATTAAAGGAATGTGCCACCAGGCCCGGCTTTTGGATTTCTAATGTACCACAGTCTCCACTACTTTTGCTTTGTTTCTGTGGTGGTGCTGGGCATCAAACCCAGGGCCTCATGCATGCTTAAGAGGTGCCCCCCCCCAGTGCTAAGCTACCCCTCATCCCCAGTCTTACATCCATTCTTTCATAGGAGCTCACTTAGAAACCCCCAACCAGCAAGTCAGTCTTCTCCTTATTTGATACAAGGGAATTAATGCCAGAGCTTTGTACGGCCTATCATATGTCCAGTTCCATCTGTTCGGAAATTACTAATTTGAAAGTGGTGCATTGGGAATAGACCTGGAATTTGGAGCTGGCTCTGCTACTCCCTGAGGTCACTGTGTTCTGTAAGCTTCACTCCTCATCTGTAATGTGTACCTAATAACAGCTAATGTTGAAGATTAAATGTGACAGTGGACCAACCTGGCTTTGCAAACTCCAGTAAAGTGTCCTATTTTCTGTCTACTTAAAATTCTTCCAATAAGACTGAGGGTGGGTGGCACACACCCTTAATCCTGGTACTCAGAGGCAGAGGCAGGCAGATCAAAACTAGCCCCCACCCCTGACCCCGCCAAGCTGGTTTTGGTCATGTTCTGTCACAGCAATAGAGAAGCAAACTAGAACAAACACCATGCCCATGCCCCAAAGTGACTTGGTGAAGAAAGAGTTTAAATGTCTTCCACATCCAGGTCACAGTCCATCATTGAATGAAGTCAGGGCAGGAACTCAAGGTGGAAACCTGGAGACAAGAACAATGGAGGAACACTGCTTGCTGCCTCACTCACTGCTCAGACTTAACTGGCTTTCCTTTTTTAAAAATTTTTTAAAATTTATTTTCGTATGTGTATGAATGTACTGTCTGCATGCAGGTTTGTGCACCCGTGTCGTGCAATGCCTTGGAGGTCAGAAGAGGGTGCTGGATTCCCCTGGAACTGGAGTTAAAAATGGTTCTCAGCCGCCATGTGGGTGCTGGGGATCAAACCCGGGTCCTCTGCAAGATCAGTTGGCGCTCTTAATCACTAGGTCATCTCTCCAGCCCCATTAACTGGCTTTCCTAAACAGCAGTCCAAGCCTGGCCTAGGGATGATACCACCCACAGTGGGCTGGGCTTTCCTGTATCCATTAATAATTAAGGTGATCTCTCACAGACACACCCACAGACCAAACTGATCTAAGCAATTCCTCAGTAAAGGCTTCTCTCAGGTGACACTAGGCTCTGTCAAGTTGACAGGCTCACTAGGACAGTACTGTTCAAAAAGGAATGCAGGAACGCCCTCACGTGTTACCCTGACAAAGCTGAAAGTCTTTACAAGGTTGCCCATCATGGACTTGGCAGTTTGTTAATATGAATGAGTAGGATTCTCACCAAGAGAATTATTGTGCATGTTAAGCATATGGAAAACTCTGAGCGCTGAGAGAACTTCCTGAAATGATAAGGAAAGGAAAATGGAAAGAAAAAGAGACACCAAGGAGAAAAGTACCTGGGTTCAGCTGAAGTGCCAGCCTGCTCTGTCAGAAAAGCACGCTCTGGAAAACTGGCGGGAAGGAGCCCGCTCTGCTGCAGTTCATCCCGCTAGGAATTCCTGACACAACAGAGATTAAAAAACATATCGCTGGGCTGGATTTACTGGCCCTTGATTTTAATCCCAGCACTCGGGAGGCAGAGGCAGGCAGATCTCTGTAAATTCGAGGCCTGCCTGGTCTGCATAGTGAGTTCCAGGCCAGCTGGAGCTACAGAGAGACCATGTCTCAAAAAGACCAATAAATAAACAAATGATCAAATAGTAGCAGTGATGGCAAATTACCCAACCAGGGTAATAGGAATATAGGTCCTTTTAAGGAGTGCTTACCTTGGGCAGATTTTTAAACCCTAGGCCTGAGCTCTCACAATAAAAGAGTTCTGAGGCTGGAAGATGGCTCCTGTTGGCAAAACACTTTCCCTGCAAGTGTGAAGACCTGAGTTCCAAATCCCAGAACCCACATAGCAAAGGGCATAATAGAGTGTACCTGCAACCATAGCACAGGGGAGATAGAGACAGTTGAATCGTTGGATGCTAGCCTGGTCTACGTGGTAAAATTCCGGGACAGTGAGAGACCCTGTTTTACACAGACACCTGAGGACTGACACCTGAGGTTGTCCTGTGGCCTCCACATGCACACACCTGCACCCCACACACAATGCACACACACACAATGCACACACACACACACACACACACACACACACACACACACACACACACACACACACACACACACACACAGCGACCATTCTGATTTCTGGGCCTTTGAGATGTCTGTTAATAAGCACAGTTGAAAACATACACATCTTTTTCTTTCTTCATGCAAATCGGATATAGCCTTTGTGGATTTAAGGATATCCTCCCCATTCCCCCATCTTTTTCCATCCAATACTGTGACCAAATCCAGGGCCTGTGCTTGTTAGCCAAGAGCTCTACTTATAAGGTACATCCTCAGGGCTGGAGAGATGGCTCGGTGGTTAAGAGCACCAACTGTTCTTGCAGAGGACCTGGGTTTGATTACCAGCACTCACATGGTGGCTAAGAACCATCTTTAACTCCAGTTCCAGGGGAATCTGACACCCTCTTCTGACTGCATCATTGCATGACATGGGTGCACCTACCTACATGCAGGTAGTACACTTCATACACATAAGATAATAAATAAAAACAATAAGCTACATCCTCAATTCTAAAATTGTCTTTGATGATGAGGGGTTTTTTTTTGGGGGGGGTCTTTTTGAAACAGGGTCTCGCTTTAGTTCCAGCTGGCCAGGAGCTTGCTCTGTAGACCAGGATGGCCTTGAACTCACAGAGATCCATCTGCCTCTGCCTTCTGAGTGCTAGGATTAAAGGTGTGCACCACCATGCCTGGCAATGATGAATTTTAAAAGAAGACAATATAATAACTAAAGAAGAGTATCTGTTAGGCAGAGTTTCCATCTTGGTTTTCATTCTCAGTCTTTGTGCACCAGCCTACCTGTCTACGCTACATAGGCACATCCCCATTCTGTCTCTACTGTTGCCTACCCAATATTTTCTTTTTAGTTATTTGCTGTTTTTTTTTTTTTACTCATATACATTTTAAAGGGGTCTTTATTTTACTGTCAGAGAAATGGATTACCAGTGCCAACTGACGGAATCACAAGTCATTGGAAAAATAATATTAATCCTGTCTGAACAGTTTGTAAATAAATTCTAGCTAGAGTTTGCTTCTGCTGGGGCCATTGGTTTAAAGCCTGTTCCTTCGACAGGTGGGGAGGGGAGCTGGGGAGATGGCCAGAGAGACCGTGAAGGGGGGGACACTGAGATCGGATCCCAGCACCCACATAAAAAGCCAGGCACGGCTTCACAGGCACCTGTAAGCCCAGTGCTTTCAGGGTGGAGACAGGATGGCCTCTGGGGCTTGGGGCCACCATCCTAGCTCCACCCTGAGTGAGAGGCCCTGTGTCCAAAGAATAAGGACAAGAATGATAGAGCAGGACATTGTCCTCTGCATACATGCAGCTGTACACATATGTGCGCATACACCATACGCTACATAATACCACTGTAACATATGCCACATCACTCAAATTAAAATTTGAAAAGAGAGGATGAAAGCTGTTTTGGCACCAGACCGGCTTCTGTGGCCCTCAGGAATACTGCAAAACAATTGGAAAGTCAATCTTTTCTCATCAATAACTCAGTGTGCTTTGTTGTGTAGTTCCCACAGACCCTCAGACCTTCCCAAATACCATGGAGGGAGGGGAGTGGAGTGGATCTCACAGTTGGGATGTGCTAGGCTAGGTCATGCTGAGGGCCAACCGATGGTTTAGTAGCTTTACGAGGGTCTTGTCTTTCGCCACAAGACCTCCTTTTCTGAACTTGGGGACAGCAGCCAAAGTGGGATTCTCCCGGTCTGCTGTGAGTCATGCAGTTCCTCTCTGTGTTAGCGTTCTATGGCCTTACACCACAGGATACTTCACTATAACCAAGTTCCACAGTCAATAACTTAAGATGGAGAAATTTATTTTCTCACAGTTCCAAAAGCCATAAGTTGTGTCCTTTAGAGGACCACAAAGATAGAATTTGCCCCATGCCTTCCTCGTTGGCTCCTAATTGGTTGTATCTTCTCGGTGTCTTCACATAGCCTTCCCTCCGTGTGTTTGCATCCTAGTTTCTTCTTTCATGACCTTAGTCATGTAGCATCCACCACAGTGACCCCATTCTAACTGGATTACCGCGTTAAAGGCTCTACATCTAAACGCAGCCATGTTTTTAGGTTCGTGTATCTATGTGCATGCACGTGTGTGTGTGTGTGTGTGTGTGTGTGTGTGTGTGTCTGCGCACTCATGTGTGGCATTCACCATATGAGTTTTAGGGAGACAGACTCACCCACCTCTCCCTTGCCTCTGTACCTCCATATTCCCCCTGTCTTCCTGGGTCTCTGACACTCTCTTTCCCTCACAGGCTTGGAATCTTCTTCTGCCCTCTGCTGCCGTTTATCCAAATGATTACTCTCTTCATCATGTTTTATGTCAAAAATGTGAGTCAGCCCCAAGTTGGAACCGGTTCAGTTCATATGGCCACATGGGAGCTGTGGGGCTGGAAGCCCGGGGGCAGGGGTACGGGGTGAGGGGGTGGGAGAGTTGGGGNTTTGTATGTGTGCATGCACGTGTGGTGTGTGTGTGTTTGTGTGTGTTTGTGTGTGTCTGCCACTCGTGTTGGCACTTCACCATATGAGTTTTAGGGAGACAGACTCACCCACCTCTCCCTTGCCTCTGTACCTCCATATTCCCCCTGTCTTCCTGGGTCTCTGACACTCTCTTTCCCTCACAGGCTTGGAATCTTCTTCTGCCCTCTGCTGCCGTTTATCCAAATGATTACTCTCTTCATCATGTTTTATGTCAAAAATGTGAGTCAGCCCCAAGTTGGAACCGGTTCAGTTCATATGGCCACATGGGAGCTGTGGGGCTGGAAGCCCGGGGGCAGGGGTGCGGGGGTGAGGGGGTGGGAGAGTGGGGGTGCGACATGGGAAGAGATTGGGAAGCTGGAAACCGGAAGCCAAGAGACACAAAGGTGGGAACATTGGCACCATGGGCTACTTCTCCGGCCTCGGGTCCAAGGGCTTGTATCTCTCTTCTCAGATCAGCCTGATGATGAACTTCCAGCCTCCAAGCAAAGCCTGGCGGGCCTCGCAGATGATAACAGTCTTCATTTTCTTACTCTTCTTCCCATCCTTCACGGGAGTGCTGGTCACTCTAGCCATCACCATCTGGAGGTAGGGGGCATGGCATTGGCTGAGCTTTTCGGTGGGGTGGGTCAGTGTTTGCTTACAATATATTTTATTATCCAGATGTGGAGACAGTGATGCCATAGTTTGCTATACACAGTTCTCAAGATGGGAGGACACTCGGGGCTACATGAAGATGACCCAGGGGTAGTCACGAGGAAGAGAGATGGGGAGACACACCTGGGCAAGTGCCTTTACTGTGGTCTCCAGGCTAAGGCAGGTTAACTGGGCTTTGGGAGTGGCCACTACAGATATTGTCAGCAGTCAGGGCCATCATGGGTTATCTGAATCCTAGCGTCAGAGGGACTGGGGGCCTGGAACATGCCCACACCATGAGATTCCAGCAAAAGATGCAGCTGTGCTGTGGGCTCTGGATAGATTGGTCTGCATTTGAGTGTTATGCTTTGTAGGGAGCCCTGGGTTTTGTGGTCTCTCCAAGGTCAGTAAGCCCCCCAGATACCAAACAGATTAAAAACTATGCTTAATACAGATCTCAACCCATGTTCCCGAGGTAACCACCAGACATGAAAACCAAAGGAGGGAATAAATCCTGTTCTAGATTTATCTCTGATATCAGAATCATAGTTAGGAGTGGTCTCCTTGTTTCTTCGGAGTACTTAAATATCCCGGGTTGGGAGGGGTCACTTTTTCCACATTGAGACTAAAACTTGGCCTAAGTGGACTGAAAGGTCCTGTCTGACCCGACTCTTTCCAACCTCATATCCCATTGGCTCCACCCCATAGCACCCCATCACTCGTGTTTCATTTCTCGGGCCCCGCAGGGTCCTTCCCATATAACGAGGGGCCTCTCTTTGGAGGGCTTTCCCTGTTGCTCTGGGTCAAACCATCCCTGCCATCCCCAGCTGCCCTCAATCCCCATCTTCCCTCTCTGAGGCACAAGTTTCTTTTCATCATTCCTGTTCACAGTCTGAAATAACTTTGCTTGATTCTTTGTCTGTTTTCTCATCTATTTGCCCATCTTTCCATTAAAGTATAAGCCCAACAGGGCAAGGACTGGGCCTATCTCATTTAATATAGAATCCTCAGAGCCCATCTAGAGCAGTACCTGGAAGTACAAGAAATCTTGACTAGTTGAGTGCATGGATGGGTGGATGGATGGATGGATGGATGGATGGATGGACAAGGGATTTGATTTTGTTTAATTTTATTTATTGTTGTATGTGTATGAATGTACTGTCTGCATGTAGGTCTGTGCACCTGTGTCGTGCAATGCCGCTGAGGTCAGAAGAGGGTGTCGGATTCCCCTGGAACTGGAGTTCTCCTGGAATTGGAGTTACAGATGGTTCTTAGCCACCATGTGGATGCTGGGGATCGAACCCAGTTCCTCTGCAAGAGCAGTCGGTGCTCTTAACTGCTAGGCCATCTCTCCAGCCCCAGGATTTGATTTTTTAGGATACAAATAGAACTGGAGCAATTAGGATCTCAACTAGCTTCAGAAAGTTACTCTTTTTAAGATCCTTGCTTTAAAAAAGATTTTATTTTCAAAGATTTTTTATTTTATGTGTATGTGTGTTTACATGCTTATATGTATGTGGATCACATGTGCCTGGTACCCACAGAAGTCAAAGGAGGGTATCCTATCCCCAGACTTCCAAGCCACTCCGTGTGGGTGCTGGGAACTGAACTCCAGTCCACTATAAAAGCAGCATGTGCTCTTAACCGCTGCACCATCTCGCCAATCCTGATCCTTGCTTCTGTCGTTATCTGCTCTTCTCTCTGTCTTCCTTCTCCTCCAGTTTCTGCTCATTGGTAACAGCACACAGCCACAATGTCACACTTCATTTCCATAGCTCACAAGCTTCCCTCTTGGTGTGTCTTGAATCAAGCTCCTCCCAAGAAATGTATTTTGATTGCTCCCTAGACATCACCCAGATCACTGCCTGGCCTTCAGATTCACTGCTACATCAGGCAAAACTGCCTGTCCTTAAACTGTAGGTCATACTAGCCAAGGCCGCAAACGAGAGGGCTTCCTTTGGAAGTGGAGTGAGGAAACAGCAGGCAAGATCTGCTACTTCCAGATCCTGAACCCAGAAAGGAGCCCCTTATTCGGAAGTGCCTACATCTGAGTTTCGGACCACAGATGGTTTTCTGTTCCTTATGTTTTCCAGATTAAAACCTTCAGCCGACTGTGGCCCCTTCCGTGGTCTGCCTTCTTTCATTCAATCCATCTACAGCTGGATCGACACCCTCAGCAAGAGGTCTGGCTACCTGTGGGTTGTCTGGATCTATCAGAACCTCATTGGAAGCGTGCATTTCTTTTTCATCCTCACCCTCATTGTCCTGTAAGTAGGGTGCCTCAGCAACCACGGGGTGGGGGCCAGCCAAGAGCTCGCAGGGGCCCCTTCATTACCAGGAGATGGGAATGGTTCTAGGCGTGTTCTGTCAGGAAGCACTGGGCCCCAGCAGAGCTCTGCACACAGGATTGTCTTGACTCTGCCCTTAAATGGATAGTTTTTTTGTAAAATGATATTTAATGTTTTCTTATCTTTTTTATGTTCTACAATGAAAATGACACTTGATTTACTCCTTTTAAGAGATAATGGGAGGGGCTAAGGACACGGCTTGGGTGATGAAGCACTTACTTGTCCAACATATGTGAGACCCTGTATTTAATCCCTAGTACTGAATAAAAGAGAGATAACATCAGAATAAAATGGAAAAAAATGGATTAAATGCATATGAGACTGTTTAGGAATATTCCCTTGGAGACTGTAAGGTGTAAAAATGGTTCAGGTATTATTGATATTTTTTTCAGCTGGGCGTGGTGGCACATACGTTTAATCCCAGCACTCAGGAGGCAGAGGCAGGTAGATCTCTGTGAGTTCAAGGCCAGCCTGGTCTACAGAGTGAGTTCCAGGCCAGCTGAGGCTACAGGGAGATCCTGTCTCAAAAATACCAAAAAAAAAGATTTTTTAAATTTTTTAATAGTTTTTAAATTAATTTTATTTATTTTTTATGTGTATGAATGTACTGTCTGCATGTAGGTTTGTGCACCCATGTCGTGCAATGCCTCGGAGGTCAGAAGAGGATGTCAGATTCCCCTGGAACTGGAGTCAAAGACAGTTCTCAGCTGCCGTGTGGGTGCTCTGCAAGAGCAGTCGGCACTCTTAACCGCTAGGCCATCTCTCCAGCCCCAATTTTTTTTTTTTTAACTTTTAAAAAGCATACATTTTGTGCTGGAGAAATAGCCTAGCGGTTAAGAGTGCCAACTGCTCTTGCAGAGGACCCAGGTTCGATCCCCAGCACCCACATGGCGACTGAGAACCGTCTTTAACTCCAGTTCCAGGGGAATCCAACGCCCTCTTCTGACCTCCGAGGCATTGCACGACACGGATGCACAAACCTACATGCAGACAGTACATTCATACACATACAAGAATAAATAAAAAATATATAAATAAATGCAGAGTCTGGGGGTTGGGGAGTTGGTTCAGAGGGTAAAGTGCTTGCCACATAGGCATGCAGACCTGAGTTCAAAACTCGAGAACCAATTCAGGTGTGTTGTCCAATGCTTTCAATACCAGCACTTAAGGGCAGAGGAGGGTTGATCTCTCCTCTGTGTGTTCAAGGCCAGCCTGGTCTATCTACATAGGGAGTTCCAGACCAGCTGAGGCTACAGGGAAACCCTGTCTCAAAAAAAAAAAACAAAAAACACCAAACAACCCCTAGAACCCATATAAAAAGTCAAGTATGGTGGCATCTGTCTGTAAACCCAATACTTGGGGATAAGGCACTGATAGAGCCCCAGAGCTGACTGGCCAGTCAGTCCAGTCAATCGGTAAGCAGCAGGTTTAGTGAGAGACTGAAAAAGAAAGATGGAGAGTGACATAGAAGGATGGACAACTTTGGGGCTGGAGAGTTGGCTCAGCAGTTAAGAGCACTGGCTGCTCTTGTAGAGGACCCAGGTTTAATTCCCAGCACCCACATGGCAGCTAACAACTGTAACTCCAGTTCCAGCGGAATCCACTCTCTTCTGACCTCTGAGAGCATGTCACGACACAGGTGCATTTACATACATGAAAGCAAAACACTCATACGTATATAATAAAAATAATAAATAAAGTATTTCTTTAAAAAAGAAGGATGTACAGCTTCAACCTTTGGTCCCCACACATGCATACACAGGCTCACATACATCTGGACAGATACGTGGGCATATGCATACACACACATATCCACACAGACTCAAGAAATGTAAAATCTCAAGTTCTACCTAAGACTCACTAAACCTGAAAATGTATTGAAAAAAGAGTCAATAAATGTGTTATCACTTGAAGTTTGAAAAAAACTTGTCCAAATCATGAAATCTAGTTGCATATTCAAATTGTATATTTTTTTTCAAATGCAGATAGATACCTGACCCAGTGTCTAGAGCTGTGTGCCTGCTTGGTCTGAGGACCAGGCTATGGTGTGGGTATTGTTTCCACCTCCCAGGTGATTCCATGTGCTCTTAACTGCTGAGCCATCTCTCCAGCACACACACAGCCTTTAAAAAAGGTGCTGGGCATGGTGGTGCACACCTTTAATCCCAGCACTTGGGAGGCAGAGGCAGGAGGATCTCTGTGAGTTCAAGGCCAGCCTGGTCTACAGAGTGAGTTCCAGGACAGCCAGAGCTACAGGGAGACCCTGTCTCAAAAAGACGAGAGAGAGAGAGAGAGAGAGAGAGAGAGAGAGAGAGAGAGAGAAGAGAGGAGAGAGAGAGAGTCTCATTGACCTGGCACTCACCAAGCTGCCACACCTGGCATTTTTAAGATAGGTTCTGGGGATCAAACTCACATTGCTCTAAGGTATTTTACCTGATACCCTGTTTCAACTTTTCATGGACATGTTGGATCAAATTCCATTTGCAGGCTAATATTCCAGTTTCTCTGCACCCAACTGAAAGGTGGAGCCTCAAAGCACTGAGTGTCATTCTTTCTCCTCTTCCAGAATCATCACCTATCTTTACTGGCAGATCACAGAAGGAAGAAAAATAATGATCCGGCTGCTCCATGAGCAGATCATTAATGTAAGCCTCACCTGCAATCTTCTTTCTCTCTCTCTCTCTCTCTCTCTCTCTCTCTCTCTCTCTCTCTCTCTCTCTAATTATAATGGAAATAACATACTCCAAAATACAGAGAATAAGTTATACAATGTATTTCCATGTCCCCATCATCCAGCCTGAATTTGCATGTGTGTGTGTGTGTGTGTGTGTGTGTGTGTGTGTGCGCATATAGAACACAGGACAACCTTGGGTGTCACTCCCCCACTGCTTTCCTATTTTAATTTTTTAAGTTATTTTATGTGTATGAGTGTATTGCTTACATGAATGTAAGTGTGCCCATGTCATGTAATGCCTGTAGAAGTCGTAAGAGGCAAATTGGATCCTCCTGATACCTGTGTCCTCTGTAAGAGCAGCCAGTGCTCTTGACTGCTGAGCCATCTCTCCAGCACCTTTGTTCCTCTTTGAACTGATGAATTCCAGATCTCCATCAACACATATAACTCTGAATTGTTTTCCATTTTATTTATTAGTATTACTCTGTGTGTGTGTGTGTGTGTGTGTGTGTATGATATGTATATGTGAGTGTTGTCACGTGTGTCCCACAGCATGTGTGTGGAGGTTGGAGGACGAGTTTTGGAAATTGGCTCTCTCCATCTACCGTGGGTTACTGGGATTGAACTCAGCTTGTCAGTCTTGGACAGCTGCAACTTTTACAGGCTGAGTCTCACTGGCCCACAGATAACTTTAATAAATGAACCATCTAAAGTTTAGCATTCTCAATAGAGGGACTGGGAAGACCCAGGCAAGATTAGTTCCCACAATAGATGTGGGACAGGGAAGCTGCAAGCAGAGGAACATGGAAAACCCGTGTCCTGGGCCTTCACACAGTGACATGGAGGTGATATTTGTTCATTCTTTTCTTCTTGGCAGGAGGGCAAAGATAAGATGTTCCTGATAGAAAAGTTGACCAAGCTGCAGGATTCGGAGAAGAGAGTCAACCCCAGTGCACTTATCCTGGAAAGGAGAGAGTTAGAGGTAAGGCCACAGCAGCCGTGGGACCCCCAGGGGCACACACTTGCCTCCCTGTGAGAAGTGTGGTCCTCCCACCACCACCACCACCATTCTGTGAGATTTTACCTTGCTGTGTAGCCCAGGCTGGCCTGGGATTCAAGATCCTTCTGTCTTAGCTTCTTGAGTGCTGAAGTTACAGGTGTACATCACTACCTCTGGCTGGGTCCCTCCAGTTTTTACCTTAAGCATTTCTGTGATTTTTATTTACAATTTGGGGTGGGGGGGGTTCGAGACAGGGTGTCCCTGTAGCCCCAGCTGTCCTGGAACTCACTCTGTAGACCAGGATGGCCTTGAACTCACAGAGATCCACCTGCCTCTGCCTCCCAAGTGCTAGGATTAAAGGCGTGCGCCACCACACCTGGCTTACAATTTTTTTAATTGTTGTTCATTTCACAGCTGCTCTTAGTCCAGGTCGTTGCGAACTAAAGAAAGCTCTGCTGCCCTGGCGTTCACGTTTCTTTTCTTTCTTTCTTTTTTTTTTTTTTTTTTTTTNTTTGTATGTGTGCATGCACGTGTGGTGTGTGTGTGTTTGTGTGTGTTTGTGTGTGTCTGCCACTCGTGTTGGCACTTCACCATATGAGTTTTAGGGAGACAGACTCACCCACCTCTCCCTTGCCTCTGTACCTCCATATTCCCCCTGTCTTCCTGGGTCTCTGACACTCTCTTTCCCTCACAGGCTTGGAATCTTCTTCTGCCCTCTGCTGCCGTTTATCCAAATGATTACTCTCTTCATCATGTTTTATGTCAAAAATGTGAGTCAGCCCCAAGTTGGAACCGGTTCAGTTCATATGGCCACATGGGAGCTGTGGGGCTGGAAGCCCGGGGGCAGGGGTGCGGGGGTGAGGGGGTGGGAGAGTGGGGGTGCGACATGGGAAGAGATTGGGAAGCTGGAAACCGGAAGCCAAGAGACACAAAGGTGGGAACATTGGCACCATGGGCTACTTCTCCGGCCTCGGGTCCAAGGGCTTGTATCTCTCTTCTCAGATCAGCCTGATGATGAACTTCCAGCCTCCAAGCAAAGCCTGGCGGGCCTCGCAGATGATAACAGTCTTCATTTTCTTACTCTTCTTCCCATCCTTCACGGGAGTGCTGGTCACTCTAGCCATCACCATCTGGAGGTAGGGGGCATGGCATTGGCTGAGCTTTTCGGTGGGGTGGGTCAGTGTTTGCTTACAATATATTTTATTATCCAGATGTGGAGACAGTGATGCCATAGTTTGCTATACACAGTTCTCAAGATGGGAGGACACTCGGGGCTACATGAAGATGACCCAGGGGTAGTCACGAGGAAGAGAGATGGGGAGACACACCTGGGCAAGTGCCTTTACTGTGGTCTCCAGGCTAAGGCAGGTTAACTGGGCTTTGGGAGTGGCCACTACAGATATTGTCAGCAGTCAGGGCCATCATGGGTTATCTGAATCCTAGCGTCAGAGGGACTGGGGGCCTGGAACATGCCCACACCATGAGATTCCAGCAAAAGATGCAGCTGTGCTGTGGGCTCTGGATAGATTGGTCTGCATTTGAGTGTTATGCTTTGTAGGGAGCCCTGGGTTTTGTGGTCTCTCCAAGGTCAGTAAGCCCCCCAGATACCAAACAGATTAAAAACTATGCTTAATACAGATCTCAACCCATGTTCCCGAGGTAACCACCAGACATGAAAACCAAAGGAGGGAATAAATCCTGTTCTAGATTTATCTCTGATATCAGAATCATAGTTAGGAGTGGTCTCCTTGTTTCTTCGGAGTACTTAAATATCCCGGGTTGGGAGGGGTCACTTTTTCCACATTGAGACTAAAACTTGGCCTAAGTGGACTGAAAGGTCCTGTCTGACCCGACTCTTTCCAACCTCATATCCCATTGGCTCCACCCCATAGCACCCCATCACTCGTGTTTCATTTCTCGGGCCCCGCAGGGTCCTTCCCATATAACGAGGGGCCTCTCTTTGGAGGGCTTTCCCTGTTGCTCTGGGTCAAACCATCCCTGCCATCCCCAGCTGCCCTCAATCCCCGTCTTCCCTCTCTGAGGCCCAAGTTTCTTTTCATCATTCCTGTTCACAGTCTGAAATAACTTTGCTTGATTCTTTGTCTGTTTTCTCATCTATTTGCCCATCTTTCCATTAAAGTATAAGCCCAACAGGGCAAGGACTGGGCCTATCTCATTTAATATAGAATCCTCAGAGCCCATCTAGAGCAGTACCTGGAAGTTACAAGAAATCTTGACTATGGTGGATGGATGGGTGGAATGGATGGATTGGATGGATGAGATGGATGGACAAGGGATTTGATTTTGTTTTAATTTTTATTATTGTGTATGTGTATGAATGTAACTGTCTGCATGTTAGGCTGTGCACCTGTGTCGTCAATGCCATGGAGGTCAGAGAAGGGTGTCGGATTCCCCTGGACTGGAGTCTCCTGGAATTGGACGTTACCAGATGGTTCTTAGCCACCATGTGGATGCTGGGGAATCGAACCCAGTTTTCCTTCTGCAAGAGCAGTCGGTTTGCTCTTAACTTGCTAGGCCATCTCTCCAGCCCCAGATTTGATTTTTAGGATACAAATTAGAACTGGAGCAATTAGGATCTCAACTAGCTTCAGAAAGTTACTCTTTTTAAGATCCTTGCTTTAAAAAAAGATTTTATTTTCAAAAGATTTTTTATTTTATGTGTATGTGTGTTTACATGGGGGGCGGGGGGGCGTGGGGGGGGGGGCCCCCCCCCTTTTTTTTAATTTTTAAAATTTTGTAAATGGATTCACATGTGTGCCTGGTACCCACAGAAGTCAAAGGAGGGTATCCTATCCCCAGACTTCCAAGCCACTCCGTGTGGGTGCTGGGAACTTGAACTCCAGTCCCACTATAAAAGCAGCATGTGCTCTTAACCGCTGAGCCATCTCGCCAATCCTGATCCTTGCTTCTGTCGTTATCTGCTCTTCTCTCTGTCTTCCTTCTCCTCCAGTTTCTGCTCATTGGTAACAGCACACAGCCACAATGTCACACTTCATTTCCATAGCTCACAAGCTTCCCTCTTGGTGTGTCTTGAATCAAGCTCCTCCCAAGAAAGGTATTTTGATTGCTCCCTAGACATCACCCAGATCACTGCCTGGCCTTCAGATTCACTGCTACATCAGGCAAAACTGCCTGTCCTTAAACTGTAGGTCATACTAGCCAAGGCCGCAAACGAGAGGGCTTCCTTTGGAAGTGGAGTGAGGAAACAGCAGGCCCAAAAAAAAAAAAAAAAAAAAAAAAAAAAAAAAAAAAAAAAAAAAAAAAAAAAAAAAAAAAAAAAAAAAAAAAAAAAAAAAAAAATGATCTGCTACTTCCAGATCCTGAACCCAGAAAGGAGCCCCTTATTCGGAAGTGCCTACATCTGAGTTTCGGACCACAGATGGTTTTCTGTTCCTTATGTTTTCCAGATTAAAACCTTCAGCCGACTGTGGCCCCTTCCGTGGTCTGCCTTCTTTCATTCAATCCATCTACAGCTGGATCGACACCCTCAGCAAGAGGTCTGGCTACCTGTGGGTTGTCTGGATCTATCAGAACCTCATTGGAAGCGTGCATTTCTTTTTCATCCTCACCCTCATTGTCCTGTAAGTAGGGTGCCTCAGCAACCACGGGGTGGGGGCCAGCCAAGAGCTCGCAGGGGCCCCTTCATTACCAGGAGATGGGAATGGTTCTAGGCGTGTTCTGTCAGGAAGCACTGGGCCCCAGCAGAGCTCTGCACACAGGATTGTCTTGACTCTGCCCTTAAATGGATAGTTTTTTTGTAAAAATGATATTTAATGTTTTTTCTTTCTCTTTTTTATGTCTTCTACAATGAAAATGACACTTGATTTACTCCTTTTAAGAGATAATGGGAGGGGCTAAGGACACGGCTTGGGTGATGAAGCACTTACTTGTCCAACATATGTGAGACCCTGTATTTAATCCCTAGTACTGAATAAAAAGAGAGATAACAATCAGAATAAAATGGATAAAAACAATGGATTAATGCATATGAGACTGTTTAGGAATATTCCCTTGGAGACTGTAAGGTGTAAAAATGGTTCAGGTATTATTGATATTTTTTTCAGCTGGGCGTTGGGGCACATTACGTTAATCCCAGCACTCAGGAGCAGAGGCAGGTAGATCTTCTGTGAGTTCAAGGCCTTAGCCTGGTCTACAGAGTGAGTTCCAGGCCAGCTAGGCTACAGAGGGAGAATCCTGTCTCAAAAATACCAAAAAAAAAAGATTTTTTAAAATTTTTTAATAGTTTTTAAATAATTTTATTTTATTTTTTATGTGTATGTGTTACTGGGTCTGCATGTAGGTTTGCTGCACCCATGTTCCTGCAATGCCTCTGGAGGTCAGAAGGGATGTCAGATTCCCCTGGAACTTGTTAGTCAAAGGGACAGTCTCAGCTGCCGTGTGGGTGCTCTGCAAGAGCAGTCGGCACTCTTAACGCCTGGCCATCTCTCCAGCCCCACATTTTTTTTTTTTTAACTTTTAAAAGCATACATTTGGCTGCGAGAAAATAGCCTAGCGGTTAACGGTGCCAACTGCCCTTGAGAGGACCCATGTTCCGATCCCCAGCACCCACATGGCGACTGAGAACCGTCTTTAACTCCAGTTCCAGGGGAATCCAACGCCCTCTTCTGACTCCGAGCATTGCACGACACGGATTGCACAAACCTACATGCATGACGAGTACCATTCATACACATACAAGAATAAATAAAAAATATATTAAATAAATGGGCCCCCAAAGGAAAAAGGTCTGGGGTTGGGGAGTTGGTTCAGAGGGTAAAAGGGCTTGCCACACATAGCATGCAGACCTGAGTTCAAAACTCGAGAACCAATTCAGGTGTGTTGTCCAATGCTTTCAATACCAGCACTTAAGGGGCAGAGGCAAGTAGATCTCAAAAGACCAAAAAAAAAAAGGCCAGCCTGGTCTATACATAGGGAGTTCCAGACCAGCTTGAGGCTTACAGGGAAAACCCTGTCTCCAAAAAAAAAAAAAAAACCACCAAACAAACCCCAGAACCCAAATAAAAATCAAAGTATGGTGGCATCTGTCTGTAAACCCAATACTTGGGGATAAGGCACTGATAGAGCCCCAGAGCTGACTGGCCAGTCAGTCCAGTCAATCGGTAAGCAGCAGGTTTAGTGAGAGACTGAAAAAGAAAGATGGAGAGTGACATAGAAGGATGGACAACTTTGGGGCTGGAGAGTTGGCTCAGCAGTTAAAGAGCACTGGTTGCTCTTGTAGAGGACCCAGGTTAAATTTCCAGCAACCTCACATGGCAAGCTAACAACTGTAAAACTCCAGTTCCAGGGAATCCACTCTCTTTCTGACCTCTGAAGGCATGTCACGACACAGGGCATGTACATACATAAAGGCAAAACACTCATACGTATATAATAAAATAATAATAAAGTATTTCTTTAAAAAAGAAGGATGTACAGCTTCAACCTTTGGTCCCCACACATGCATACACAGGCTCACATACATCTGGACAGATACGTGGGCATATGCATACACACCACATATCCACACAGACTCAAGAAATGTAAAATCTCAAGTTCTACCTAAGACTCACTAAACCTGAAAATGTATTGAAAAAAGAGTCAATAAATGTGTTATCACTTGAAGTTTGAAAAAAACTTGTCCAAATCATGAAATCTAGTTGCATATTCAAATTGTATATTTTTTTTTCAAATTGCAGTTAGATACCTGACAGTGTGTCTAGAGCTGTGTGCCTGCTTGGTCTGAGGACCAGGCTATGGTGTGGGTATTGTTTCCACCTCCCAGGTGATTCCATTGTGCTCTTAACTGCTGAGCCATCTCTCCAGCACACACACAGCCTTTAAAAAAGGTGCTGGCATGTTGGTGTACACCTTTAATTCCCAGCACTTGGGGTGCAGAGCGGAGGATTTCTTGTGAGTTCAAGGGCCAGCTGTCTCACAGAGTGAGTTAGGGCAGGCCAGATGCAATACAGGGAGACCCTGTCTCAAAAGACGAGAGAGAGAGAGAGAAGAGAGAGAGAGAGAGAGAGAGAGAGAAGATGAGGAGAGAGAGAGGAGTCCTCAATTGACCTGGCACTCACCAAGCTGCCACACCTGGCATTTTTAAGATAGGTTCTGGGATCAAACTCACATTGCTCTAAGGTATTTTACCTGATACCCTGTTTCAACTTTTCATGGACATGTTGGATCAAATTCCATTTGCAGGCTAATATTCCAGTTTCTCTGCACCCAACTGAAAGGTGGAGCCTCAAAGCACTGAGTGTCATTCTTTCTCCTCTTCCAGAATCATCACCTATCTTTACTGGCAGATCACAGAAGGAAGAAAAATAATGATCCGGCTGCTCCATGAGCAGATCATTAATGTAAGCCTCACCTGCAATCTTCTTTCTCTCTCTCCTCTCATGCTCCTCTCTCTCTCTCTCTCTCTCTCTTCTCTCTCTCTAAATATTATAATGGAAAATAAACATACCTCCAAAATACGAGAATAAGTTTATACAATGTATTTCCATGTCCCCATCATCCCAGCCTGGACATTGCTGTTGTGTGTATGTTGGTGGTGTGGTGTGTGTGTGTCGTGCGCAGTATAGAAGCCACATGACAACCTTGGGTGTCACTCCCCCACTGCTATTCCTATTTTAAATTTTTTAAGTTATTTTATGTGTAACTGAGTGTGATTGCTTACTGATAAGATAAATAGTGCCCATGTCATGTAATGCCTGTAGAAGTCGTAAGAGGCAAATTGGGATCCTCCTGATACTGTGTCCTCTGTAAGAGCAGCCAGTGCTCTTGACTTCTGCTACGCCATCTCTCCAGCACCTTTTGTTTCCCTCTCTTGAAACTTGATGAATTCCAGATCTCCCATCGAACACATATAAACTACTGAATTGTTTTTCCTTTATCTATTAGATTACCTGTGGGTTGTGTGTGTGTATGATATGATATGTGAGTGTTGTCACGTGTGTCCCACAGCATGTGTGTGGAGGTTCGGGAGACGGATTTTGGAAAAATGCTCTCTCCATTCTACCATGTGGGTTACTGGGATTGAACTCAGCTTGTCGGTCTTGGCAGGCTGCAAACTTTTACAGGCTGAGTCTCACTGGCCCACAGATAACTTTAATAAATGAACCATCTAAAGTTTAGCATTCTCAATAGAGGGACTGGGAAGACCCAGGCAAGATTAGTTCCCACAATAGATGTGGGACAGGGAAGCTGCAATGCAGAGGAACATGGAAAACCCGTGTCCTGGGCCTTCACACAGTGACATGGAGGTGATATTTGTTCATTCATTTTTCTTCCTTGGCAGGAGGGCAAAGATAAGATGTTCCTGATAGAAAAGTTGACCAAGCTGCAGGATTCGGAGAAGAGAGTCAACCCCAGTGCACTTATCCTGGAAAGGAGAGAGTTAGAGGTAAGGCCACAGCAGCCGTGGGACCCCCAGGGGCACACACTTGCCTCCCTGTGAGAAGTGCTGGTCCTCCCCACCACCACCACCACCATTCTGTGAGATTTTACCCTTGCTGTGTAGCCCAGGCTGGCCTGGGATTCAAGATCCTTCTGTCTTAGCTTCTTGAGTGCTGAAGTATACAGGTGTACATCACTACCTCTGGCTGGGTCCCTCCACTTTTACCTTAAGCATTTCTGTGATTTTTATTTACCAATTTGGGGTGGGGGGGTATCAGAGACAAGGGTGTCTCCCTGTAGCCCCAGCTGTCCTGGAACTCACTCTGTAGACCAGGATGGCCTTGAACTCACAGAGATCCACCTGCCTTCTGCCTCCCAAGTGCTAGGATTAAAGGCGTGCGCCACACACACCTGGCTTACAATTTTTTTAATTGTTGTTCATTTCACAGCTGCTCTGTAGTCCACGGCGTTGCGAACAAAGAAAGCTCTGCTGCCCTTGGGATTTTCACGTTTTTTTCTTTCTTTCTTTTTTTTTTTTTCTTTTTTTTTTTGGTCTTTTTTGAGACAGGGTCTCCCTTTTAGTTCCAGCTGGCCTGGAGCTTGCTCGGTAGACCAGGCTGGCCTTGAACTCACAGAGATCCACCTGCCTCTGCCTCCCGAGTGCTGGGACTACAGGCATGCACCACCACCCGGCCATGTTTATGTTCTATAACCCAGGAATACACAAGTATATCCCCCTAAGCAGTTGGCACTTTAATATACTAACAGTTATACCTCAATTACTGAATTATGAGACCAGGGCTATGTTATACAAATTTTACCATAACTTCCCCTCACTGAACACAAATATATCCTGGACATTTGACTTATGTCTAGACTTTTGAAATACTAAAAATGGCATTCAATGAAACATTTTATTTTAATTAGCATAGATTAGTGAGTATACTAATTATTATTGTGTGGTGCTATGGATGGAAGGCAGGGCCTTGTGCAAGCCCTGCCTTCCCCTGAGCCCCACCCTGAGTACTCTTTGTTCTAATTATTCTGAGTATTTCTGCTCCCAGAACCTGTACACATTAGGTAATAGACATTTTTGTATTGAGCTCATACTGTTTTATTTATTTATTTATTTATTTATTTATTTATTTTACCAATTTCAGTTGGTGTTCTGGAATATACAAGAATGAACTCTCCTTAACACAACTGCCACTTATGTGGGAAGCCATATCAATAGCATATGCTACCTTCTCCGTGGCTAGGTAGTGGTGGACACAGAGGGGTGGCAAGGTATCTAATAATAAAATATGCCAGGCATGGTGGTGCATGCCTTTAATCCCAGCACTCGGGAGGCAGAGGCAGGCAGACCTCTGTGAGTTCAAGGCCAGCCTGGTCTACATAGAGAGTTCCAGGCCAGCTGGGGCTACAGGGAGACCCTGTCTCAAAAAGACCAAAAGAAAAAAAAAAAAACCCACTTAATCTAGCTTCAGTTTGTGAGATAGGGGGAGGTACTTTTGCACATGACTGCCATTAGTTGTGGTCTATGCATCAATGTTTTTACCCTTGTCAGCCATGGTCAATTACGTAACATTGGGTTGGATTAAATCCTTGTTTACAGCTTCATCTGTTCCTTGCTTTCCTGGAAGTGCTTAGAAGAGGCAGCGTCCACATTTACGAGAGTATATTTGCATCTGTCACTGATTGGCATGGATAATGCATCGTGTATTTCCCAGTACTTCACGGAAGAATGGGCTTACACATGTGTCCTGTCAAAACATGTAGGGCCAGGCTTTGATTGTGAACAGGAAACACATGTGACTGGTACCTAAATAAAGATATCTGAGCAAAAAAAAAAAAATTACACACAAGACACCTTAATATGAGAGAAAGCTGGGGACCTGAAGGCTCCCTGTTCCTTAGAGCAGAGAGCATTGAGTCTCTAACTTCCAAGGTTTTATTAGCATGGATAAGGTGGTTTTCAGGAACAAAGGCTATGCAGATCAAAAGACATTTCTTTGCTGGAGCTCAGGAAACAATTAGCAAGTGTGGGCTGTTTGCAAGGTGCAGAGCAAAAGTTCACACAACAGAGGAAATTAGGCATGGGTTTTTTTTTTGTTGTTGTTCGTTTGTTTGTTTGGCTGGTTTTTATCTAACTTAAACATAAGGGAGACTGCACTTCAGGACCTGAGTCTGTACACATGCCTATGCAGCTATGAAATCATAGACACTCTTGGCTGCTGGTGACCGCACGCAGAGCCAAGCTTGCTTGACAGGGAAGTGGACTGCAACAAGCATAGTTTACTATCTGTGTAAATGAATACAGTCAGTGAATGAATGCTGCCCAGCTCAAGTCAGCAGAAGCCAGGAAGCACCTCTGTACCCTTGTCACCTCAGGTCTTAACGTGTTACCTGGGATATCGTAAGTGCTCAGTAAACATCTGTGGAATAATGAATGAATGAAACATCTGTTGCTACAAAGAAAAACATGTTTGAGAGTCTGTGGCTGAATCTTGGTCTCAGTCATCACTCCTTAAGTTTGAAATAACGGCGGGTTCACCCCGGTAGCAACTATGCAGCAAGACCCCGGGTCTGCACTGTCACAGTGACATGACTGCCTGCTTCCTTCTTTTTCAGCAACAAAGCCCTTTCTATTCGGTGGAACTCAGTGCTTCTTCTGGTACGTGTCAGAACAGCCACAGAAGGAAACTCTCCATGACGTAACCTAGGGCGGAGGGTCAGAATTGCTACCGCATCCCTTGCTCTTCCGATTGCAAGCCAGATCCCAAATAGCTTGAGCAAAACTCCAAGAATGATTCTTGCTTTCAGCCTGGCCTGACACAGAGGTTCACAAAGCCATCTGGTTTCTGTCTGTCTGGGTTCTGCATTGCTCTTGTCACAAACAGGCTCTCTCTTCCTAACAACTGTGAAGCAGTTTTGTTAGCTCATATCTCCCCAGGTTCAATCTAGTAAGAAAAGCCTACGACAATCTAGAGTTTACAGTGTTTTGTTGGATCTGATGGGTCCGTCCATTGAAGTAATTGTTAGGACTATTGAGAATGGGATGATATCCTTGGCCATATCCAAGTCACGTGCCTCAGCTGTGGGTACCAGTGGTACAACCATGTAGTTCATAGTTCAAAGGAGGGCAATTCCATTTCCCAAGTCTATGGCTGATACCAGAACCAAAATGGATGCTGAGGAGGAAACAAATCAACCCTAGCTAGCTAGCTAGCTAGCTAATTTATTTTGGTCTTTTTGAGACAGGGTCTCCCTGTAGCTCCAGCTGGCCTGGAACTCACTATATAGACCAGGCTGGCCTTGAACTAACAGATCCACCTGTCTCTACCTTCTGAGTCCTAGGGCTAGAGGTGTGTACCACCACACCCAGCATTCTTTTTAAAGATTTATTTATTTATTTATTTATTTATTTATTTATTTATTTATTTATTTATTTTGTGTATGTGCGTGTGTGTGTGTGTGTGTGTGTGTGTGTGCAGATGTATGGGTGCCCGGATGTGTGTAAGGAGGTCAGAAGAGGAGCCTCAGCTATTGTTTTCTATTACTCTCTGCCTGTTCCTTTAAAACAGGGTCTCTTCCTGAACCAGGGGTTCATGTTGCCTTGACTAGAGTCCAAAAAGCCGCACAGATCCTCCCATCTTCCGTTCTCATCAGAATCAGGGTCACAGGCATGTGTGTGACATCTGGCCTGTTACAGGGGTGCTGGAATCTAAATTCTCATCCTCATGGTTGTACAACGAGCATGCTTAACCACTGAGCCGTCTCTCCAGCAGCTGCACACTAGTGTTTTGAATAGTATTTACTGACAGTATCCAATGATGGGAAGGCAAGGGAAGGATTCCAGAAACTGAGCGGGAAGGAGGCAGGGAAGGCCTGAGAAGTGATGGGACCCCCTCTGCCCCATAGATCTTCACCGTGCAGATCTAGGTGGGACCACATGTGTCTGCTTTAACTTGTCTTTCCTTGTCAAACTTAGAACTGCGATCTAGGCGATTAGTGCAAGAAGAGAATCCAGCGGCTTCGTGATCACTGTGTGTTGGAGCAGCCAGACACCAATCAAAAAAAGGAAAGAAGATAAAAATAGGACAATTCTGTAACAGCTGGGCCTCAGATGCATCCCGGAAGTGGAATCCAAGGCCTGAGTCAAGAGAGGAAACGGACCCATGACATGAATGACAATATAAAATCGGGCACACTCTACTCTCTTTCCAACCCGGATTGCTGATTTTTCCAAGACAAAAATATTTGGAATTTTTCAATAAAACTGTTATAATATTAAAATTAGCCCATGTACATCTGGGAAGAGGTAACCTACAAATGATGCATTTTTATTAAAAAAAAAAAATGCGCGTCTGTAGGATAATTCCCTTCTGAATCTCTGTTCCCCGATGTGGTAAAGGTTCATGATAAAGGTTTAGAAACTGGCCCAGAAAGTGGTCTAGAATGAATAATAATGTCATCCTTAATCCTCTGAATTGTGTAACTTGCTTTTGTCTGTGAACTAGAAACACCTCTACGGCATACAAAATTGAATATAATCAAAGGTCTTAAAACAAAGCTGGATTGTGTTGACTGAGTATAGGGGTCTTTGCAGTTGGTCTAGAAAAGGGGAAGTGGAAGAGGATAAGACTCTGTCCCTAGGAGGTTCTACGTATGGTCACTGTTATGGTTTGAATTTGAAACGTTCCCCTGAAGGGTCGTGTTGTGAATGCTTGTTCTCTATGTGACACTAGTTTGGGAGGCTGTGGAACTTTGAGAAGATCAAGCCTCACTGGAGAAAGTAGGTTACTAGAGGCCTTTCAGGGTTACACCTGGCTCCTAGTTCCTGCTTCACTTTACTTGGTCTACCGAGATGAGAACAGTCTTTGCCACATGTCGCTGCTTCAGTGAACTGAGCTGTTCTATCGTGCCTTCCCCACCCTGATGAACTGAAAGTGTGAAACAAAATAAAAAAAATTCTCCCTAAATCACTTCTTTTAGGCATTCCATCACAGCAAAGCCAAAGTAATACAGTCATCAGAGTCTGAGGCTGAGCCAACGAGAGACCAGGGGCAACATGTGGAATCCATGTGTGCATATGAAATGATCATGTATGTATGAGTGTGGTAAAGCTTTTGCCACTTTTCCAAAGGATTCACAAGGCAGGTGACTTCTTAAAACCAAAGGCTGCTGAGGCAGGAGAGATGGCTCAGTGGTTAAGAGCACTGATTGCTCTTGTAGAGGACCCAGGTTCAATTCTCAGGACCCACAGGGTGGCTAGCAAACATCAGTAACTCCAGTTCCAGGGGATCCAGTGCCCTCTTCTGTCCTCTATGGGCATTGCACAACATGGGTTCACTTATAGGCGATACACTCATACACAGAAAATAAAATAATAAAATATTTTTTAAAAGCTGTTAAGAGCACTGACTGCTCTTGCAGAGGACCCAGGTTCAATTCCCAGCACCCACATAGCACCTAGGAACCATCTTTAAGCAGGGCGCGGTGGCATGCCTTTAATCCTAGCACTCGAGAAGCAGAGGCAGGCAGATCTCTGATTTCAAGGCAAGCCTGGTCTATAGAGTGAGTTCCAGGATAGCCGGAGCTACAGGGAGACCCTGTCTCAAAAAGACGGGGGGTGGGGGGGAGAAAAAAAAAAAAAGAAAAAAAGGTGTTAAAACCACATGCGCATGTCAATGACTCACAGAGGTCAAAAGAGGGCCACTAATCCCCTGATAAACTGGAAAAAAGTTACCAATAAAAATGGCGTTTTGTTAGCCACTTATGGCAGGTGCTGGAAAACTGAGCCCTAGGGTCCCTCACTTGAGAAAACAGCTCTTGACGCTGAACCACCTGTTCTCCAGCCCTCAATTGGCCTTAAATTGAATGACCCACAATTATACTCAATATAGCAATACCAACCTTCTACAGATTCCATTATTTAAAGAATTCCATTGAGTTTGTCTCTTGTGTTCTAAAAATGTTTTTTTATCAACTTTAATAACATCCTGTTAAGGAGGAGGATTGATAGCTGATATTTTTAAGATGAATATAAATGCTTCTCAAAATATTAGCCCTATCAAACAAATACCTTCAAGACGAATAATGGTAATTGGTAATTTTCTCAATTAAAAGTCTTCTTTTTCCAATGTCAGTCCAGAAAAAAAATAAACAAAAGCAATAGGAATTACAAACCAAATAGTTGTTATGGATCGATAGCGGAATCATGTACACATGACCAGTTTGCAGCAATATTACAATGGGCAAATTAACTGTTTCATGCTTATAAACATCAAAAAAGGAGGGTGGAGAGATGTTTCACGCAGTAAGAAGCAACATAGGAAGCTAACAAACTGTCTATAACCTAGTTCTGACAGAGGATCGACAATGCCTTTCGTCTGAGTCTGCCAATTGGCACTGCACAATATGGGTACACTTACCTACGTGCAGCGGATTAAAACATCATACACATAAAATAAAAATAATAAAATATTAAAAACATCAAAAACCATTTTTTTCTAAATCTCTTTGCTGCCTCAACTCACAGAATATTATAGGTTAAGATATTACCTTGTAGCCAGTCATTGCGTGGTACACGGCTTTAATCCCAGCACTTGGAGGCAGAGGCAGCAGATCTCTAATGAGTTTCAAGGCAGCCTGGTCTACAAAGTGGGTTCCAGGATAGCTGGGGCTGCAGAGAGACCCCTGTATCAGAAAGACAAAAAAATATATGTGTTTATTACCTTATGTGAAGTACCGGAGCGCAACCCGGACTCGATCCCCCAGCTCAGGGAGCAGAGAGAATAATTGTGTGTGTGGATAGAGAGGCAGACAGAAGCCTACAGACTCCAGAGGCAGGCAGGCCAGGTGAAGTACCAGTGCATGGCCAAAGGAGTAAAGAACACATGTCAAAAAAACAATACTTCCGGCTGGAAGAGATGGCCTAGCGGTTAAGAGCTCCGACCGCTCTTACGTGAAGGACCTGGGTTCGATCCCCAGCTCCCACATGGCGGCCCAGAACCGTTCTTGAAACTCCAATTCCAGGGAGAACTCCAGTTCCAGGGGAATCAGACCTCTCTGCACCTTCCGTCGCATTGCACGAACACGGGTGCAACAGGACTTGCATGCAGACAGTACATTCATACACATACAGAAATAAATAAAAATAAAAATAATTTTAAAAAAAAAACAATACTTCAGAAAATACTTCAAAGCAATCAAAAGAACAGAGGAAAGGAGCAACTATCCTCAAGCAACTCAAGAAAGAAATTAACAAAAGCATAACAGGGTAAATAAATACCTAGACTAAGAATGCAAACGAAAAATAAGTTGAAAGGAAACAACACACATCTATCAATAAAACCTTAACTATTAATGGTCTAAACTCCCCAATCAAAAGACATAGACTGAGAGAATGGATTAGGAAACAGAATCCATCTATATGCTGTCTACAAGAAACCCATCTCACCCTCAAAGACAGACACCACCTTAGAGTGAAAGGATGGAAAAAATATTCCCAGCAAATGGTACAAAAAAGCAAACAGGAGTGGTTATTCTAACATCAAACAAAATAGACCTCAGCGTAAAATTAATCAGAAAAGACAAAGAAGGCCATTATATCCTTATCAATGGAACAATTAACCAGGGAGATTTCGTAATCTTAAATGTTTATGTACCAAACTCTGGTGTGCCAAACTTTATAAACACAATCCTTCAGGACCTCAAGACACAGATTAATCCCAGGCACCACTAATATTGAAGACTTCAATACCCCACTGAGTCCTTTGCGAATAGGTCAACTCGACAAAAAAATAAACAGAGAGACATTGGAACTGAACAATACAATGGACCTCACAGAATATTCTACCCAAACACCAGAGAATATACTTTCTACGTAGTGCCCCATGGAACATTTTCCAAAATCGACCACATACTAGGACACAAAAGAAATCTCACCAAATACAAAAGTATTGAAATTATTTCAGGCATTCTATCAAGACCAGCCAGTGCATTTAAAGCTAAATATGATCACCAGGATAACCCCTACTAGCTACAAGAAACATGGAGACTAAACAACACAATTCCTGAATATTGAATGGGTCAGGGAGAAATAAAGAATAAAAAAAAGCTTCATGCAACTAAACAGACAATACAACACAACAAAACGTGAGATACACTAAAAAGCAGTTCTAAGAAGGAAATTTATAGCCCTAAGTGCCCACATTAAAAAAACAGAGAACAGGGCTGGAGACATAGCCTAGTGGTTAAGAGCACCGACTGCTCTTGCAGAGGACCTGGGTTTGATCCACAGCACCCACGGAATCCGAGACCATCTTCATTGCATGACACGGGTGCACAGACCTACATGCAGACAGTACACTCATACACATACAAAAATAAATAAAATTAAAAAGAAATTTTAAAAAAAAACAGAACAAATAGATGATCTAACACTGCAGCCAAAAACACTTGAGAGACAACAAATGAACCCATAAACCCAACAGACAGGAGAAATAACAAAAAATTCAGAGCAGAAATCATCGAATAAAACAAAAGAAAATACAAAAAAAAAAATCAATGAATCCAAAAGTTAGTTTCTTTTGAAAAAGATAAGCAAGATAGACAATGAATGTTATGGCATGTAATTAGCTTGGAAAAGCTGTCTGATGTTGAGCTCTAAGATTACAAAAAAAAAAAAAAAAAAAAAAAGAAAGAAGATAAAATAGAACTCTAGCCCAGTTAATCAAAACAAAGAAAGAGCTGGGGCTGGAGAAGGATGGCCTAGAGCGGTTAAGAGCACCGGACTGCTTTTGCAGAGGACCCCGGGTTTGTCCCCAGCACCCACATGGCGTGGCTGAGGAACCATCTTTAACTTCAGTTCAGGACATTCTGACACCCTCTTCTGACTTCTGCGGGCATTGCACGACACAAGTACACAGACCTACATGCAGACAGTGCATTCATACACATACAAAAATAAATTTAAAAAAAGAAAGAGCAATTCCAAATGGATAGCATTCATGATGTAAGAAGAAACATCACAACTGATAAAGAAAATATCCAATCACTGCGAAATACTTCAAAACCATACTCTACTAAATTTTTAAACCTAAGAGAAATGGATGAATATCTGAATCCTGGGATTCACCAAAGTTAACCAAGAATAGATGACAGCTAACAGACCCATAATACTTGGGAAAGAAGATGTAATAAAAAAAAAAAAATCTCCCAACTAAAAAGCCCAGGCTCAGATGGTTTCACAGAACAATTCTATAAAACATTTTAAAGAGGTCTTACAACCATTACTACTCAAACTGTTCAGAAGAATACAAACAGAGGGAAATCTTCTATGAAGCCAGATCACTCTAATACCCAAAACCAGGCCAAAGACACAAACAAGAAAGAAAACTATAGAATCATCTCATCTCAAATTAATGAACATAGACACAAAAAATTCTCAATAAAAATACTTGCAAATCACATACAGACCCACCATCAAAAAGACCGTCCATCATGACTAAGTGCGATTCATACCAGAGATGCCAAGGATGATGGTTCAACATATGTAAATCAATAAATATCCATAAAACACATAAAATGGACTAAAAGACAAAACCACATGATCATTCTCAATTGATGCAGAAAAAGCCTTCGACAAAATCCAGCATCCCTTCATTACTTAAAGTCCTAGAGGGAATTGGAACTGGAAGAAACATTCCTCAACATAATCAAAGAGCCATATACAACAAACCCACTGCCAACATCATCCTAAAATGGAGCAAAAAATTAGAAGGATTCCCCTTAAACGGCAGGAACCCACAAGGCTGCTCCCTATCGCCACTCCTCTTCAATATAGTTGCTTTGAAATACTTGCTAGGGCAATAAGAACAAAAAGAAAATATTAAGGAGTACTAATCAGAAAAGAGGAGTCAAACTATCCCTGGTTTGCAGATGATATGATTAGTTTACCTAAGGGATGCTAAAACACCAGAAAAACTCCTAGAAATGATTAAAACGTTTCAGTAAAGTGGCCAGGATACAAAATTAAACCTAGAAAAATCAGTAGCCTTTCCTTTACACGAACAATTAAACAACAGAAGGAATAACGGAGACCTTCCCAATCAACATAATAGCCTCAAAAAAAATAACAAAATACCTTAGAATAAACCTAACCAAGGACACCAAAGACTGTCTACAACAAAAATTTTAAAAACCCCGAAGAAGGAGATTGCAGATAATATCAAAAGATTGCGAAATGACCTCCCATCTTCATGGATTGGAAAAATTAATATAGTAAAAATGTCCATTCTACCCAAATTTATAATGAGAGCCAGGATGATGGCTGTCAGTAAGGTATCTGTTCCACAAGAGTAAGGACCAAATTGGGATCCCTAGAACCCACATTAAAAAGCCAGATATGGAAGTGCATTTCTGAAGCATCAGCTGGTTGTGGAGGCTGATAACAGGCATATCCCTAATGCTCTCTGGCTAGCTCTCTGGCTGAAGCAATGCTATTTGGGTGAGTGAGAGACCTTGTTTCAAAATAAACAAACAGAGGTGGAGAATGAATAATTTTTATATTAAAAAAGGTGCACCATCACAATTCTCCCAGTATATTATCTTTATGTTAATTTGATATAGTATTAATAGATTTCATTATTGTCATGGTTGATTTTAATGGCTCCTAGCCACAACAGAATAATAGAACTGTGAACTAGTGGCTCTTCAAGAAACTTCCAGGTTTTCCACAACAGATTGGGGCCACTGAGGCACCCAACCCTGTGGACTGAGCAACTACTGGGTTGTCAGCTTCTCTAGTGTGATTGAGTTGTCCTTACTATTTCAAAGTAAGCTGACATATTTGTTGTTGTTGTTGTTGTTCTGTCAGTGGTTAAGCTCCTCTAGAGAACTCTAATAATACAATTATTTTCTGGTTTTTTGCTCTAGCTGGTCCTGAGCAGTACAACTCAGTTTTATTCTTTGGACCATGTAATACACAGAATTGTTTTACTAGTAGTTTTCCTTTTTTTTTTTTTTTTCAGTCTTTTTGAGACAGGGTCTCCCTGTAGCCCCAGCTGTCCTGGAACTCGCCTCTGTAACCAGGCTGGCCTTGAACCTCACAAAGCATCTGTCTGCCTTTGCCTCGCAAGGTTAGGATAAAGGCGTGCACCACCACGCCCATTTTTTTTTTTTTTTTTTTTTTGTTTCTGTGATAAAATACATGACCACAGCGGGCTGGAGAGATGCCTAGCAGTTAAGAGCGCCGATTTGCTCTTGGCAGAGGACCCGGGTTCGATCCCCCAGCACCCACACAGCGGCTGAGAACCAGTCTTTGACTCCAGCTTCCAGGGGATCCCACACCCTCTTTCTGACCTCTGTTGCATTGACGACATGGGTGCACAGACCTGTCAGTCAGACCAGTAGGCTTATACACATAAAATAAATAAGGGGCTGGGAGATGGCTCCAGGTGGTTAAGAGTACTGACTGCTCTGCAGAGGACCTGGGTTCGATTCCCAAGCACCCACACGGTGGCTGAGGAACCGTCTTTTAACTCCAGTTCCAGCAGGAATCCAATGCCCCTTCTGACCTCCACAGCATGCATGACACTGGTACACCAACTTACATGCAGGACAGTACACTCACACATTTAAAAGAAATAAAAAATAAAAGAAAATAAATAAAATCTTAAAAAAAATACCTGACACAAAGAACTTATTTATTTTGGTTTATTGTTTCAGAGTGGTATGTATATACCTGTTTGTCTCTACACAAGACAGCTTCATAGAGATGAGAGTAATTAGAGTGTGTTATATGATGGACAGATACTCATATCCCACCAGTCAGGAAAGAGATGGGTGGAATAATACACTCATAAGGGTCTTTTCCCAATGATCCACTTCTCCCAGCTAGGTCCCACCTCAATGTTCCAAAATCTGTCAAGACAGTGCCACCAGCTTTCAAACATCACTTGGAGACGTTGCAGATTTAATCCACAGTAATAATTACGAATCACTTCCAAACAACATTTGGGATGCATTGAATTTTCAACNAGAGGACACCAGTTGATTCCTAGTGCCTACATGGTGGCTAAGAACTGTCTTTAAGCCAGGCGTGGTGGTACATGCCTTTAATCCTAGCACTTGGGAGGCAGAGGCAGGCGGATCTCTGTAAGTTCAAGGTCAGTCTGGTTTACAGAGCGAGTTCCAGGACAGCTGGGGCTACAGGGAGACCCTGTCTCGGGGAGGAAAAAAAAAAAGAAAGTGTACCACATGCATGCAATGCCCACAGAGGTCAAAAGAGGGCACTAGATCCCCTGTAACTGGAGTTACAGATGGTTGTTAGCCACTATGCAGGTGCTGGAAACTGAGCCTAGGTCCTCTGAAAGAACAGCTCTTGACTGCTGAGCCATGTCTCCAGCCCTCATGGCCTTAAATTGAATGACTCCACAATTATACTCAATATACAATACCAACCTTTAAGATTCCATTAATTAAAGAATTTCCATTGAGTTTGTCTCTGTGTTCTAAAAATGTTTTTTTTTTATCAACTTTAAATAACAGTCCTGTAAGAAGGAAGTTGATAGCTGATATTTTTAAGATGAATTAAATGCTTCTCAAAATATTTTAGCCCTATCAAACAAATTACCTTTAAGCGAATAATGGTAATTGGTATTTTCTTCAATTAAAAGTCTTCTTTTTCCAAATGTCATTCCAGAAAAAAAAAAAAGCAATAGGAATACAAACCAAGATAGTTGTTTATGATCGAATAGCGGAATCTGTACACATGACCAGTTGCAGCAATATTACATGGCAAATTAACTGTTCATTTAAAACATCAAAATAAGGAGGGTGGAGAGATTGTTCACCAGTTAAGAGCACATGGCAGCTAACAACTGTCTATAACTCTAGTTCTAGAGGATCCAATGCTTTCTTCTGACTCCATGGGCACTGCACAATATGGGTACACTTACCTACGTGCAGGCGGTTAAACATTCATACACATAAAATAAAAATAATAAAATATTAAAACATCAAAAACCATTTTTTTCTAAATCTCTTTGCTGCCTCAACTCACAGAATATTATAGGTTAAGATATTACCTTGTAGCCAGGCATGGTGGTACACGGCTTTAATCCCAGCACTTGGGAGGCAGAGGCAGGCAGATCTCTATGAGTTCAAGGCCAGCCTGGTCTACAAAGTGGGTTCCAGGATAGCTGGGGCTGCAGAGAGACCCTGTATCAGAAAGACAAAAAATATATGTGTTTATTACCTTATGTGAAGTACCGGAGCGCAACCCGGACTCGATCCCCCAGCTCAGGGAGCAGAGAGAATAATTGTGTGTGTGGATAGAGAGGCAGACAGGAGGCCCACAGGCTCAGAGGGCAGGCCAGGTGAAGTACCAGTGCATGGCCAAAGGAGTAAAGAACACATGTCAAAAAAACAATACTTCCGGCTGGAGAGATGGCCTAGCGGTTAAGAGCGCCGACCGCTCTTACGGAGGACCTGGGTTCGATCCCCAGCTCCCACATGGCGGCCCAGAACCGTCTGAAACTCCAATTCCAGGAGAACTCCAGTTCCAGGGGAATCCAAGACCCTCTTCTGACCTCCGCGGCATTGCACGACACGGGTGCACAGACTTGCATGCAGACAGTACATTCATACACATACATAAATAAATAAAATTAATTAAAAAAATTTTTTTAAATAAAGAGTGTTCAGTTTTTGTCCAAGCTTTATATGCATATTACATGGCTTCCCCTGCAATCTCTTCCCCTCAATGAAACAGCCCAAGTACCTTTGATATTGTCAGTTCTTCGTTATACATAATTCTGTTTTCCATCACTTGTTGAAGTATTTCAATAAGTTCATAGTATTAGAACCAAAGGTGCAAGACATCATCTCAGCCTTGGCAGTGCAATTAATCAGAGCTACATGTTTTAAATAATATTTCTAAACGTGTTTCTTTTCCAATACATGTGACTGTACAACCACTAAGATAAAATCCTTTGAAGGACTGTGTAGATAAATGTGTGCATGTGTATGATATTGTTTTTTTATTTATATATATATATATTTTATCAAATCTAGACCTGTGTTCCCCCCATCCCTCCACCCCACCAGAGCTCATGCATTCTGCCAAACATGCTTTTCATCTCTTTCTC
>VZQC01004736.1:733067-745950 GCA_009823505.1 Rhizomys pruinosus | reverse complement strand
CTCTCTCTCTCTCTCTCTCTCTCTCTCTCTCTCTCTCTCTCTCACTAATTTCCCCTGATCTTTTACTCAATAATTTGTCACAGAGAAAGTATCGGCCCATTAGTTGACAACTTTAATTTGTTTTAATGTTGTTCTCTTAAAATAGTCCAAGATTTGTTCTCTGCCTTAACAGCTAGTAATAAATATGGGTATAATGTCACTTCCCCCATTTCCTGAGGCTAAAATTTTCACATTAAATTCATATTTCAGCCTTCAAAAACTACTCTGGGAAAGAACCAGCTAGATTTAGTTTGTAATTTTGTTATGTCATAGATTATACACAGAAAACAGTAATTTTAGCCATAAAGTGCATACCCCTGAAGAATAAATTTTGCTCATGTTTCGCATTAAAAAGTACAAATTTAAAATTCTTAAAAAATAAAATAAAATAAAATTCTTTCTTAGTGATTATCACCAGTTGTTTTTAGTTAAGCCATACAGAGTTGGCATTTTTCTATGTAATGCAAATACTTTCAGTTTCATGGAGTTTGCCCTAATATAGATTTATTTTTATGTATAACTGGTGTCTGTAGAATCTTTACAAATTTGGGGGACTTGGTGGGGGGTGGTAGTGGTGATTTTTTGAGACAGGGTCTTCCTGTAGCCCCAACTGGCCTTAAACTCACTATGTAGACCAGGCTGGCCTTGATCTCATAGAGGTCCACTTTCTCTGCTTCCTGAGTGTTGGGATTAAAGGGATGCAACACCATGGCAGGCTCTTTACAGATGTTTTTAATCTTAAAAATATTGGGTACAGGTTACAGCCATAAGTGATAATATGTACCCTTCTGAGAGAGTTCAGAACTAAAAAGTAACTTTCATGGGTTGTTTGTTTGAAAAAGATATTTAAACAAAATGAAAAATATTTTAAAGTCACATATTTTAAAAGCACATGTCAGGGCTGGAGAGATGGCCTAGCGGTTAAGAGCGCCGACCGCTCTTGCAGAGGACCCGGGTTCGATCCCCAGCATCCACATGGCGGCTGAGAACCGTCTGAAACTCCAATTCCAGGAGAACTCCAGTTCCAGGGGAATCCGACACCATCTTCTGACCTCCGCGGCATTGCACGACACGGGTGCACACACTTGCATGCAGACAGTACATTCATACACGTACAGAAATAAGTAAAATTTTAAAAAATTTAAAAAAAAAGCACATGTCATTTATTGATAGATTTTTTATATGCATATTATTCAGTCCCCAATATAGCTCTGCTACCCTTTGAATATTCCCATCATCACGTCATAGATATACAGAGTTAAAGCTTCAAAACATAAGCCTATGGACAATGCCCATATACTTTCCTTTATATCTCACTGCCTCATAGATGGATGGATAGATATATAATAATGATGAGGTGATAGATAGATTATAGATAGATAAATACACAGTTAACAGAGAGATATATGATTTATAGATAGATAGATGATAGATAGATGATAGATACATTATAGATAGATTAATACATAGTTAATAGATACGTGATAGACGATAGATAATAGATGATATATAGATAGATAACAGATGTAAGATAGATGATAGATAGATAGATAGATAACAGATGTATGATAGATAAATAGATAGATACATAGAAACATAGACATCTAGACAGATAGACCATTAATTCCTTTTCTGTTGCTGTGATTAACACAATGACCAAGGAACTTAGAGAAGGAAGAGTTTATTCAGTTCACAGTTTCAGAGAGATAAGAGTCTGGTGGGAGAGGCACACCAGGAAGTAGCCAGGGCAGAAAGGTGATGTCTCACATCTTCAAGCTCACACAGGAAGCAGAGAGAGAGTGTTCAAAGAGGGGCAAGGCTACAAACTATCAAAGCCCATCCTCAGTGACATGCTTTCTCTAGCATGGCCACACCTCCTAAAGGTTCGAGGACTCTCCCCAACAGAGCTGCCAACTGAGCAAATTTTCAAATACTTGGAGCCTATGGGGGATACTCATTCATATGTAGATTAGATAGATAGATAGATAGATAGATAGATAGATAGATAGATAGATCAATTCCCTGAAATGCAATGCCAGTTATCAACAGTGCATGGCATTACATATTTACTGAATTACTTTCAGAAAAGTTTTTATTTTCTACATCTAGGTCCTTGAGATGAAATCCTATAAAGTAAGGAGTCCTTTATTTGACAGTGAGCCCCTCCAAAATAGAGGTTATCTCTTAAATATGTATGATCTTAGAGCATTGCATGAAGACCTTTTCTAGAAGCAAATAAATGCTTCTAGAACTAGTTATGAAGTAAACAAGTGAATAATTTTTACAATGGAGGAAGGTAGAATAGCTATATAGTTCATTGCAGAATCTAGCATCATATCAAATCACAGAATTCTAACTAGAGAGAATTTTAGAAAGATCCTCTTGTTCAGTATTTTTGTTTGTTTCATAGATAAAATGACTAAGACACAAAGTTCCAAAGCTCATTGGTAGGTACTAGACTGGAGCCATACCCATCTGACATTTTCAAGACTACCTTTCCCACTAGTAGGCTGGCCAAACTCCAAGGGATAGACCCCCACCCAAGAGCATTTAGGAAACACAGATTAGATTCAATAGGGCTTTTAAAAAGAGACAAATAATAAAGGACACAAAGTGGGCGGGTGGCAAGGTGGAATTGAGGAGGGGGAGGGGGTCCGAATATGATCAAAATATATGGAGTATGAAATTCTCAATAAAATATTTTAAAACATCATATGACATTCTCAAAGATGTTATTAAAGTACTAACAATTTCTATTAATTATTTAAGTTTATTGAAGTCTGTTCATAATATACATCATTCCTATTTGAATTTGAATTTTGAATGCTTTTTCAATTATCCAAGAATTCGTGAACCATGAACCTGTTATGCTGTGAAATGCAGACCTCTGAAGAGGGGGGAGACAGTAGAAGGAAGAATAAGCTGACAAAAAAAATACCAGTCTCTAGGTTTTATGAACTATCAGAACATAAAAGGAAACTCGGAGGTAGTGTACAGTCTAGTTAAATTTTTATTGCAGTGATAAACACTATGACCAAAACTCAACTTGTACAGGAAAGGGTTCATTACATCTTACAGGTTACAGTTCACCTTCCAGGGAGCCCAGGCAGGAACTGAAGCACACCACTTGACAGAAATCAACAGTGGCCAGGAATTTCTAGAAGGCAGAAAGCAGCCAAATATAATTTTGCCTCTGAAAACCACACCCATGTCCTAACACTTGGGTAAGCTGATGCTCTGGAAGGAAATTTCCATAGTCAGATCACAAACTAGAAAAAGATGTTAAAAGATAAACACATCGAGCAGATACTTTACACTAGTTTTTATGGAAAATACATTTGTAAGTTACATTTTCTTGGTGAGTTATACATGCTTTATGAACCTTTATTTTATTAGTCTCGTATTCATCCAAAAAGCCATACTTTTTCTTGTTTATCTCACTTTCTCATTCAACCTGCCTTTTATGAGAAGCAATATTTAAAAATAATGTATTCTTGGCAGATGGCAGGTACACAGGCATAATCACTGATTACCTAATAGTATATCCATGGTCTTTACTGGTCCATTCCAAAATCTTAACAACATGTTTTTATCCTTTTAAGAGTAAATGAAGCTGAGCATGGTGACCCAAACCTGCAATCCCAGCACTAGGGAGGCTGAGTTCGGAGGGTATCCCTGAGTTTGAGTGCCAGTCCAGCCAGAACTACAAAGCAAGAGCCTGTTTCAAAACAAAAAATAAAAATAAAGAAAAAATGAAGGGTAAGGCTAGGATAAGTAAGAAGTGAAGATTGTGATTAACATGGTGTAAATTTTGAGCTATGCATATATCTGAAAGACCAAAGTATTCAGGAAACAGATAAGGAACATATAAGGATGAAAACTTGGAGTCTAGAATCTTCATCTTATAATGATGATATTAAGGAGCGGGTTGACCAGTCAATCAGTTCTTTGATTCGGACAACAACAAAAGGATTTAATGAAGTATCAGAAAGCAGGGGTCTGTAAATCCCAAGGAGCTTTTCCAGAGCCCTAGACAGAAATATATAATTCAGGATTTATCCTTGACTTAAAGTTACAAAGCATTAAATATAAACAACAGTCTTCGGATAGCATTTCATATGGATAATTCTGGCATTCCAGTTCATGAGAACAAGCTCCTGGCTTACCCTTGTTTGAAGGCTAACCTGACATTGTAGTTGTTTTGATAATAGAATGTAGACAGTTTTATTAGCTTAGTTATGAACCTTTCACATTAAGTTTAAGTTTAGGCTTTAAATGGATAATGCAACTTCAGAAATTATATAGTAAACAGTCAGCCACAGGCTGTCCTCTCAACAGAGAAGAAGAAATCAGCCAAGGAGGAGAAAAAAAGAATGCAGTAAGAAAATGAAGGCACATCAGACTCAGAGACGGTGGGTGGGAGACAAGAGCCAGCAGAAGGAGGAGGAAAAGGAGGTGGAAGAGAAAGACAGGGAGAAGGAGGGGGAGAGGAGGGGGAGGAGAAAGAGGAGGTGAAGAAGGATGGGGGGGGGGGGTTAGTCCAGTAGCTCAGCCAGACACAGAAGACGGGGAAAGGGAGGAACAGGGCGTAAGGGAGAGAGGAAAATGGTGCTCAGGAATGAGGCGAGCCCTCCTCCGCAGAGGAGTGCATGTGGAAACTTTGCAGACTGTAGGTTTTCCCCAAGGCAAAAGCAATGCAGTAGGAAGCTGCATGCAAATGCTAAATGGTAAAGGGGAACGGCAGAGGATGCAGATTTCAAAGATTCAGAGTTATATTTCTGGGTCCCAAGGAACTCCCAGGCCAACAACAGCAAAGGGTTAGTCATGTATGTTTTATTCTAAGGCTGACAACTAGAGAGCGGTGGATGAAGCCTGAGAGTTGCAATCCCCGGTTTCAAGCAGCCTCCGGTGCTGCTTCCCGTGCTTACTAACTGCATGCTTGTCAGTCTGGTCTCACGAGATGTGGCAGCCTATGGCTGCTCAGCGCCTGCAGCCTGGCCCTTCGCAGGACTGACCCTAGTGTAGAGTTCAAGGAGGGAGCTGGGTCAGGAGGCACTGAACTTGGTCACGAGACCATTACCAGCGTGATGCTAAGGTGCTCTGTTGGGTTGTTGTACTCTCTGTAATATCCAAATGGCAAAACCCCCTGGGGCAGCTGCCTGCTCTACTGAGTCTGAGGACTGCAGCCCCTTGAGATGGAACAGCCCCATGTGGAGGGACTTACCTATGGATACAGAAAGTCAGCCACCAACTGGGGTGGCTGGGACTAACAGGAGCTGAGGAATCCCTGAATCTGGTGCTGGGAGAGCGGAGTCAGTTCAGCATTAATGGCTGTCACGGGCAGGACAGACCTGAGGTTTAAGTATCATTTATTGTAAGAAAGGGCAGAGTCGTGTAAAACAAAAGTCCAGTCTGCAAAAGCACATGGTCAGGAGCCCCTATCCTCACTCTGGTAGTTTGAAAGGATATAATCTAAGCTAATTCTCTGTGCCTCATTTTAAAAGTTGGCTTTAGCCTAGGTCATGAGGAACTAGTATTCAATATTTGATTACTAGTATAGTCTTCATTAATAATCACCTTCAACATTTACATTTCTGGTCATAGACAGCCTTTTCAAAGCCATTTGTGGGGCTGGAGAGATGCCTCAGCAGTTAAGAGCACCAGTTGCTCTTGCAGAGGACCTGGGTTCAATTCCCAGCACCCATATGGTAGCTGACAACCATCTGTAACTCCAGTTCTCCGGGATCCAGTGCTCTCTTCTGACCTCCATGGGCGTTGCATGACACAGGTTTTTGTTTCCTACCCGCCTGATTCTCTGGCCTTTTCCCCATTATTTACTAAGGGTTTACTTTGTGCTACAAATCTAACCATGACAGCGAACATGATTGTATGATGTTGCTTCCTAATTAAAGGACCGTGGCTTTACAGCTCTGTTCACATGCAGAGCTCCAGCAGCTGGCCATGGAAACTCGGACTATGCTTGGGAGTTCTTTTCGGTGGGGAGTAGCATTCTGTGCACTAAATAGGGAGGGCTGGAGGGAAGAAATTGATTAGGAATTAGATGACTGAAAAAAAGAAAAACTTCCCAGCTTATATAAGTGGAAAATTTTCTGGTGCTTACAATATTCACCTGAGACTTCTACAATACTGAGCACAGCCAGCGGCTGCTCTATGAAGCCCTGGTAAACTCTCGAGAGGCTGGAGGGGCGAGGAAGGAGAAGGGCTCCACAGGGCAGGGCCCTCTTCTGATTTCACCTTTTCCAAAGAGCTCTTAAATGCTTCCGTCGAATCTTCCAAGTTCTCCTATTGCTTTTTATAAAATTGTTAACTTGTAGAGTTAAGGCAGTTTGTTGAGTGGTGAATCTACCACTTCCCAAAAGATGATATGTTCGAGGTAGCGTCTGTGACATAGGAAACTTCCCTGTGGGGCAAGCTAGGGCCTTCCCTGCAGGTCCTGGACACCTCTCCCATCAACTCTCCTCACCTTAGTTCCTTTTTTAGTGTGTCGTATTTTCATTATTAGATACTGAACTCTTCACCAAGGCAGTAGCAAGACAGTAACGAGTTCTTTTTTTTTTCCTTTACTGAGTTTTATTATGTTAGTATCAGAAAATATATCCTTTCACTTAAGTTACACAAAAAGGCTAGGTGAATAATAATTTCATACTGAGCACAATATTTTTTTTAATTTTATTTATTTTTTATGGGTATGAATGTACTGTCTGCATGTAGGTTTGTACACCTGTGTGGTGCAATGCCGCGGAGGTCAGAAGAGGGTGTCAGATTCCCCTGGAACTGGAGTTCTCCTGGAATTGGAGTTACAGATGGTTCTCAGCCACCATGTGGGTGCTGGGGATTGAACCTGGGTCCTCTGCAAGAGCAGTCAGCACTCTTAACCGCTAGGCCACCTCTCCAGCCCCGAGCACAATATTTTTATATATAATGCTTTATCTTAATACAGGAGCTACATACAGTTTTGAGTCATTATATCTTCAGATTTGGCCGATTCTATTAAACAATTTGTCTCATAAGCTAAATGTCAAAAGCATTTCTCACTGATAAACAACATACTAAATCAAATTAAAATTTTGTAAAGAAAAATATGGCTCTGATCGTAGCACAAGAAGACTTATGAGATAACCATTTGACTTTTGGATTTCAGTTCTAAAATGATGGATGGATGGATGGATGGATGGATGGATGGATGGATGGATGGATGGATGGATAGCTCAATAAAAACATAGAACCTTGCTTTGAATGTGAGTAACAGGTTCTTTACAGGAGCATGAGTCTGTGGATCTTCACATTTCCTCAGAGTCCAGAGAGAGAGACTTATCAGACACATATTCCCTTCAATAATCATCTATGGTAAAGATAATTTTTGCCCCATCCTAGGTATACAAGATTGCTGGGGGCTAACCCTAAAACATTGCTGGGGCTGCCTTCATTAGTAGTACACTCTAGTTGTTGATACTTATTCATAAGGAAGGTGATTTAAATAGATAAAGGAAGCAAATAATAGGACAAGGTTTGTACTGCGATCTATTTTAATCCACAATTATATATGGAAATGAAAATTGTTGCTTTCAATGATTAGTCATTTACTTAGCTTTGCCATGACTGTGTAGCAAGCATATAGAATGGGGATGGAGAGATGGCTCAATGGTTAAGAGCACAGGCTACTCTTGCAGAGGACCCAGGTTCAAGAATCTCGGGGCTGGAGAGATAGCCTAGCGGTTAAGAGCGCCGACCGCTCTTGCAGAGGATGCTGGTTCGATCCCCAGCACCCACATGGCGGCTGAGAACCGTCTGAAACTCCAATTCCAGGAGAACTGCAGTTCCAGGGGAATCCGATACCCTCTTCTGACCTCCGCGGTGTTGCACGACACGGGTGCACAAACTTGCATGCAGACAGTACATTCATACACATACAGAAATAAATAAAATTAATAATAAAAAAAAAAGAATCTCAACATCCACATGTTGGCTAACAACCATCCTTAACTCCAGTTCCAGGGAATCCTGCACCCTCTGCTACCTCCACAGGCATTGCAGGACACAGGTGCACATACACATATACAAACAATACACTTATACAGATAAAATCAAAATAAAGGTTTTTAAACACATAAGTATGATGGAAGGGTATGTGTGTGTGAATATGTTTGTGTTCAGAGAAAAGGTAAAGAGAGAAAATATATTCAATTAATTACCAATTCTCTAGGGTAGAAGGATGTCTACAGTTTCTAGTTACTAAATTTGTGTTGTTTAGCTGCTCAAAATGTGTTTGCCTTAGCATTAAAAAAAATAGTAAGACGCTAAAGGAAGACAAAATTTATGAAATGCAGCTGGCTTAAAAAGCTGATGAGCAAGGGGCTGGAGAGATGGCCTAGCGGTTAAGAGCACCAACCGCTTTTACAGAGGACCCGGGTTCGATCCCCAGCACCCACATGGCGGCCGAGAACCATCTGAAACTCCAATTCCAGGAGAACTCCAGTTCCAGGGGAATCCGACACCCTCTTCTGACCTCCGCGGCATTGCACGACTGGGGTGCACAAACTTGCATGCAGACAGTACATTGATACACATACAGAAATAAATAAATGCCGGGCGTGGTGGCGCACGCCTTTAATCCTAGCACTTGGGAGGCAGAGGCAAGCGGATCTCTGTGAGTTCGAGGCCAGCCTGGTCTACAGAGTGAGTTCCAGGACAGCCAGAGCTACAGGGAGATCCTGTCTCAAAAAGACAAAAAAAAAAAAAGCTGATGACTGGGGCTGGAGAGATGGCCTAGCGGTTAAGAGCACGACTGCTCTTGCAGAGGACCCGGGTTCAATCCCTAGCACCCACGTGGTGTCTGAAAACCGTCTGTAATTCCAGTTCCAGGGGGATCCGACACCCTCTTCTGACCTCCGCGGCATTGTACGACACGGGTGCACAAACCTACATGCAGACAGTAAATTCATACACATAAAAATAAATAAATAAATAAATAAAATTAAAAATTTAAAAAAGAAAATATTCTTTAAAAAAAAAAAGCTGATGACCAAGCAAGGACCACTTGACCATCAGCACTACAGCACAGCTGGCAAGGTAGAACTTGACCTTGACGGGAGAGAAAAATCAAGACATCAGGGAATTCTGGGAATTCTAGGAAGCAGAAGAGGAAGAGATCTGCGGGGAGTAACACTGGGATAATGGTGTACGAGAAGCTATTGTCTGCAGCAGCACTTTGCTTGGAAGATGGAGGTGTTTCTTTTATGGTACTAAACACTAGCACTTCATCTAGACTGTTGTAGTACAGTGAATAGCACTGATGGGATGTTTCATTCCTTGGGCCTGGGTCACACTGCCTAAGATGCTGGGGGAATGGATAGATGAATTCTAAACACTCTCCCATCATGGAGACTATGTTCTGAATGGACTAAAAAGAGCTATGGAAAAAGCTGCATTATGAAAAGGCTGAAAGATGTGGAAAAGAAATTTGCACATAACCTGCACTCGGAGCATAGGAGATATGCGTTTGTGTGTGTGTGTGTGTGTGTGTGTATCTGCCATGAATCATATGAACAGTGGAGTTTGAAGAGAAGTCCACCTACCTGGATGCACAGAGCGTCTCTGGGTATACCTACCAAGAGAATAGGAGTAGAAAGAACAATGAGAGAAAAGAGAGAGACGGAGATGAGGGGAATGGTTAACAGATTACTTAGAAGTAATGGATTAGAACATGAAAAATCAAAAAGCACAAGCCCAGGATGATACTCAGAGAGAAATAGAATAAAGGAGACTCTCTGCAAAGAATCAGCTGATGACTCTACAATAAATACAAAATACAAAACCACCATTTTTCAAATCTTAATAAAATAATATTTTAGGCAAGCATAATCAGTAGACTTTTTTTTGTTTTTTTGAGGCAAGGTCTTCCTGTAGTCTGAGTTGTCCTGGAATTGGCTATGTAGACCAGCCTGGCCTTGAACTCACAAAGATCTACCTGCCTCTGCCTCCCAAGTGCTGGGATTAAAGACGTGAGCCACGGGCTGGAGAGATGGCCTAGCGGTTAAGAGCGCTGACCGCTCTTACAGAGGACCTGGGTTCGATCCCCAGCACCCACATGGCGGCTGAGAACCGTCTGAAACTCCAATTCCAGGAGAACTCCAGTTCCACAGGAATCCGAGATCCTCTTCTGACCTCCGCGGCATTGCACAACACGGGCACACACACTTGCATGCAGACAGTACATTCATACACATACAGAAATAAATAAAAATTAATAAAAAAAAAATTTTTTTTAAAGGCGTGAGCCACCACACCTGGCCAGTAGATCTTTTAAAAATGGGGTGAGGTACAAACGTGTTGGGATGCTGGGCGTGGTGGCATGCACCTTTAATCCTAGCACTCGGGAGGCAGAGGCAGGTGGATCTTTGTGAGTTCAAGGCGAACCTGGTCTACAGAGTGAGTTCCAGGACAGCTGGGGCTACAGGGAGACCCTGTCTCAAAAAAAAATCAAATGTGTTGGGAGAAAGAATATGGACATTAGTATTATTAAATATTATTATAATTAATATTATTATAAAATATTATTCTCCAGATTTGCTATAAATGAAAAGATAAGTTACATTCAGAGTGAAGAGATGTCTCAGATGTGGCCAAGTTTCTAACCATAGAATCACAAATAGTGAGTGAGCTTCACACCTGGGGTCCCCTGCTATAACACAGTAAATAATACAGAGCTGGACTTTGATTGTGCTAAAAATGTTTGACTTGATTCTGATTAGACAGAAATAATTAGACAAATATAAAAATACAAGTTATGGGACAATCTATAAACATTTGGTCCCATTTTCTAAAACCAATGTCATTAAAGGAAAACAATTTCATATTCTAGATTAATAATGGCTAACAATACATAATAATTACAGATGCAATGCATGAATATTTATCAAATCATAGATTTAAGAAAAAATCTGTAAATGACTCTTAAAGAGGACAATTACAGAGTGAGTTCCAGGACAGCTGGGGCTACAGGGAGACCCTGTCTCAAAAAGAAAAAAAAAAAAAAAAAAAAAGACAATTAAAGAAATGAAATGTACATAAGTATAGTACATTATGTGGCATGGAATTCTTTGTAGGTTTTTTTGGTTTCCTTTGATAAAATGATAGCATTGTAGTTACATAGAGAACATCTTCACACTGAGGAGATGCCCTTGCTAACATACTGTGTTGAGATTAGTGTGAGGTCTGGGACAAAGGATTCAAAAAATTGTGTGCATACTTGGGCATGTGCATGCACCTCTGTATCTCTCTGTCTCTGTCTCTCACACTGTCCCTGTGTGTGTGTGTGTGTGTGTGTGTGTGTGTGTGTTCTGATAGGAAGAGAGATAACAGTAAAGTGGTGAAGGATGGAGAACAGTGATCTAAAAAATTAAGAACTATTGAATCTTGCTGGGCCTGGTGAACACACCTTTAATCCCAGTACTCAGGAGGCAGAGGCAAGTGAGTTCAAGACCCGCCTGGGCTACATACTGAGACCCTGTCCCCAGGAAGGAAGGAAGGAAGGAAGGAAGGAAGGAAGGAAGGAAGGAAGGAAGGAAGGAAGGAAGGGAGGGAGGGAGGGAGGGAGGGAGGGAGGGAGGGAGGGTACAGGAAAGCAAGAGGGAATGGTCAGGGAAAGGAGGAAAATGGGAGGGAAAAGGTTGCTGGCGCGGCGTTTTTCGTGTCCACTTACACACCCCCGTGTTGAGGGAGCCCTCAATTGGGGAATATGCTCCATTGGAAACATGGTGCTGAAGTGGCCGCATGTCTGTGGAGTACTAAAAAAAGAAGAAAAGGATTTTTTTTTTTTTTGATTGTTTGAATGCTTGGGCTGGCCCGCCCCCTTGTAGGTGGTGCTCTCCCTTGGGGCAGAGACCGGAGGCAAGGTTTGTGGGTGTGTTGTCTAAGAAAGCAGGTTGCGCAGGGCATGGTGTGGTGGCCGCCGGCCTTTACATAATCCTACGCACTTCTCTCTCTGTGGGCGGCAGAGGCGCCGGATCTTTGGGAGTTCCAGGACAAGGCCACAGCCCCTGGTCACCAGTTAGTTTCCCAGGACAAAGGCTGGGGCTCCAAAAGGGAAAAGACCCTTAAAAATCTCGAAGAGAAAGACCCAAAAAAAAAAAAAAAAAAACAAAAAAAGAAAAGAAAGCAGGTTGGGCAAATATAAGGGCCAGGGGACAAGCCAGTAAAACCAGAAAAAGCAGCTTCAACTCCAAGAAGAAGAGGCCTGCTTCAAATATCAGGAACGGCCAGAATTCGAAAAGTTCCTGCCCTGAGTGTCCCATGTAATGGGATTCCCTCATGATGAAACGGTGACCCAGACGTTAATAAGATGAATAAAAAACCCTTGGGGGCTGGGCGAATAAAAATAAGGAGCAGCCAGTGTAAAAGAGAAAAGCACGCAAACTACACAACTGCTCCTGCAGAGAGACCCTGGGCTGATAAAGGGAACTCATCCCCAGCACCACATGAACAGAGAGGGAGAAGGCTTGAGAAACACTCTGTAGTAACCAGTAAAATGTAACCCCAAATTCCAGGAAAAACTAACAACCTCCCATTCCAGGGAATCCAACGCCCTCAGAAAAAAGAAAATGTCTTCAAAAATTCTGACCTAAAACTCCCAAAAAAAAAAAAAAAAAACAACAGCATTGCAACAGACAAAACGGGTGCACAAAACCTTAAAAAAAAGAAAACGGGTGCAAGAAAAGGCACAAAAACCTACATGCAGACAGTAACAATTCTACAAATAAAGAATAAATTATTAATTAATTATTAGAAAAAAGATGAATAAAACCTTTCCCCCCCAAGTTGGAAT
>VZQC01004736.1:721243-731648 GCA_009823505.1 Rhizomys pruinosus | reverse complement strand
TGGCTGCACTAGCTTGTACTCCTACCAATTAGTGTTTCACACTTCTCAAATTATAGCCAACACTTGTTATCATTTTTTTTTTTGAACTTTAGTCATTCTGCCCATGGTAAGAAGAAATTTCAGTGTAATGTTAATTTGCATTTCCCTGATGACTAATGATTTTGATCACTTTAAAAATATTTCTTGGCTAGTACAAGGCCAGCCTGGTCTACATAGAGAGTTTCAGGACAACTGGGGTTGCAGGAGACTCTGTCTCAAAAAGACCAAAATATATTTTACTTACTATTTTATATTTTATGAGTATGAGTGTATTGCCTCCATTTAGGTCTACCCATATCATGTGGTCCCCATGCCAATTGGTTTTGTCATTATGCAGATCTTGTCAGACTACCATCTGTGACAATTTCATTGATGCAGCTTCTCTATCATATTTAGAATGTGTTATGTGGAAGCATCTGTCTTGTCCCATTGGCTCTTAAATTTTTTTCCCACTTCTTCTGGGATGTTCCCTGAGCCTTAGGCATAGAGCTTGCACTTAAGGCTGGGCACTTCATAGACACTTATTCTGTGTATTTGATTCATTGTGGAACTTTATAATAATATCCGCCTGTTACAAAACAAGCTTGTTTGATGAGTGGTGAGAGGTACACATGTCCCACAGTGCATTTTTAATTACATTGTTTTCCTGGTGTTTATTGTTTGTTTGTTTTTTGTTTTTGTTTTTTTGTCATTGTTCTTTTTTTGTTGTTGTTACTTATATTTCTTAAACAGTAATTTTCTATCAAATACACAGTGTGGTGGTTTGAATATGTGTCCCCCATAGGCTCTAGGTATTCAGACGTTTGTCTCCAGTTGGTGGCGCTGTTTTTGGAGGTCTTGGGGTGTGTGGCCATGCTGCAGGAAGTGTGTCACTGGGGGCAGGCTTAGTGAGTTTAACAATCCTCATGGTCGGCAGTTGCTTTCTCCCTGTTTCCTGTGCTCTTTGCGAGATGTGACTCTCTGTTTGCTGCTCCAGATCCAGCCACCACGCCTCCTGCCACAATGGACTAATTCCCTGGAACTGCCAATCTTAAGCTCAAATAAACTCTTCCTTTTATAAGTTCCTTGGTCATGGGGCTTTATGACAGCAACAGAAAAGTGACCAATACACACAGCTTGTAAAGATTTTTTCCCACTCTGTAGACTGCCTGTGAGGGGCCCTTATCAGCTGGTCTTAAGTAAACAAGACAGAGGCTAAAGGAAGTAAGTAGGCTTGTTTTGAAACTTCTCTGATTGGCTCTAGCTATTTGCCCTTTAAGATGATTGGCTGCCCGGTTTGTGCCGTGTGCGTTCCCTTGTGGTTTTTGCCTTTTAAGCTGCTGTAGACTTGCAATAACCAAGATGCGGCTGTGACTGACTCCCCCGTTTGTCTGTGTGTCTCAGGGAAGTGGGAGGCTGCTAGGTGGGGCAGACTGCACAGCCTATCTTTCCCCTTCTATCTGGTTGCCATCCTGGGCAGTACCCCGCATGCCTGTTCATTCAAACGTTGGCTTCCATTATTGTACAGATGCTTTGCAGTTACATTATGTCTCATTTGTCAATTATTAGTATTAATTCTTGCATTACTAGAATCCTTTTAGGAAATTCCTTACACATGTCTATAAATTGAAGCATACACCCTTCTTTCCAGCAGATTCGGGATATCCGATTTTATGCCAAGTTCCTTGAAAAATGTGGAGTTATTTTTTATATTTCATTTAGTAATTTTTTATTTTATGTGTATGAGTTTATTGCTTACATGTATATAAGTGTACCTGCATTGTGCAGTGCTCAGAGAGTCAGAAGAAGGTATCAGATCACCTGAACTTGAGTGACAGATGGTTGTTAGCCACCATATGGGTGCTGGGAACTGACCTGGAGTCTTCTGCAAGAGCGGTCAGTGCTCTTAACTGCTGGGCCATCTCTCCAGCCCCTGGAGTTGAGATTTGTACAGTATGAGAGATATCCAATTTGTCCAGCAGCATTTCTTGGACATGCTGTATTCACTTCAGGTGTAATTTTGGTCTCTTTGTAAAAAAAAAAAAAAAATCAGGTGACTGTATGAGTTTGGTTTTATGATTTTCTGTCCCTCTTTTGCAGTGATTCCTATACCTTGATAGGGAAATGAGTTATGCAGATGTGCCTTTTAGGACTGAACTCTTTGTACTCTCTTATTCTCTGCATGCTGACCAGTTCTGGATCTCTACATTATCCATCATAGCTCTAACACAAGATGTAGCTGTATCACTCTTGGGTTTATACTGTAGTAGAGAGATACTTGCTCATTCATATTCATTGCTGCTCTATTCAAAATAGAGAGAGAATGGAAACAACCTTTATGTCCATTAACTGATTAATGGATAATGAAAGTATNTATAGTCTGGACTCCTGATTGATCAACATGCCTGTGCATACAAGCTTCTCCAACTGGTCTATGGGAACCTTGGGTTGTTCAAAAATTTGGACATAGATACTTGCAAAATGCACCAATTACCTGATTGTATGACATAATGAGTGACATCAATGCTATCTGCAAACAACTGTGACATTGTATTGTAGAATCCCTTAAAAAAAAAAAACTTCATGAAACTATTACCATATTGGAGTAAGGAATTTGTGTTAAGACCTAAATCTGTGTTCCTGGGCCGTGGTTACTCATATTTGGTTCCAGAATAAACTTTCTTACCTCCTTTGAGGCTGTGGAGTTTTTTTATATCATCATACTAATTAACTTCATTTTGGTAATCATTTATAGTATATGTATATATCAAAGGATCATGTTGTATACCTTAAATATATATACTTTGTATTTGCCAGTTCTACCTTAATAAGGCTAGAAATAAAATAAATAATGCAGGTGAGAAACAAAAAGAAAGAAAACCATCAAATCATAATTGATTCAGGCACAGGAAATCAATAGATAATCTTTAGGCATTTAGAATCCCAATGTTCACATGATCTCAAAGCATCATGCTCTAGATTAGATATTAATTGCAAAGGAAAAGTTACACATTTCAGTTTTCTATTTCCATCAGTAAAATTAACTGCAAACTTACCTGCTTAAAACAACACAACTTTATCTAACACTTTATGTAGCTCAGAACTGACATTGTGTGACTCAACTCTTCTCAGGGTGTCAGATGACTGAAATCAGATGCCCTTATCTTAGCAAACTCATTGCTTCTTAAATTCTCTGGTGAGGAAGCCACCTCAGGCTCCTTCTACTAGTTTTCCTAATTCGCTTTGCAGCAGTTGTGGGGCTGAGATTCCTGGTTCCTTGGCCACATGGTCCATTTGATTTTAGAGCCACTGCTCTTCAGATACTTCTGCTTTGAATCTCTGGTTTCTCCTCTTCTACTTTCTTGGGGAAGAAGGGAGCTGGAGATTGAATTTAAGGCCCTATGCGGCCTAACTTGGGCTCTGTCATTAAGCTACACTCTGCTATCATGCTTTGGCTTAAGGGCTCATATGGTGACATCCAAGAAGACAATCTTCCTATTTTAAGGTCCACTTATTGGCAACCTTCATCACTTCTCACAGGGATTGCTGGGCATGGTGGTGCATGTCTTTAATCCCAGCACTTGGAAGGCAGAAGCAGTCAGATCTCTGTGAATTCTAGGCCAGACTGGTCTACATAGAGAATTCCAGGCTAGCAACGCTATATAGTGAGACCCGGTCTTTAAAAAGAATTAAACACCAGTGGACAAGGTCATAGGGACTGAAATTCTGCTTACAGCTCAACAATGGAGATATCCACTGATTTCCTTATTAATTTTTGTGCTGGGGGTAGAACTGAGGGCCTTGTGCACATGCTTTACCACTAAACAGTATCCCCAGCTCCTAGAGATCCAGCCAAAAACACATTTAGCATACAAAGGATGGGACAGACTAATATCACACTCATTCACGTGAGATGCAATGAGATTATTTTTGCCAAAAATGTTTAACATGTATCTAGTCATGAAGAAATAACCAGAGAAATCCAGATTCTACAAGAAAAAAAAGACAACTAGCCAGAACCCTACTAGAGGGCCGTAACACTATAAATTGCATATTCCTCGACTAGGAATTGTCAGCTGTTCTAAAGGACATCAGGGGAGCCACTGTAGAAGTTTGAAGGTAGTCTATATTAGATGATGATATTATATCAATAATTTTTTGGTCTTTTTGAGACAGTGTCTCCCTGTAGCTGTCCTGGTACTCACTCTGTAGACCAGGCTGGCCTTGAAATCACAGAGATCCTCCTGCCTCTGCCTCCCAAATGCTGGGGTTAAAGGCATGCACCACCATGCCTGGCTATATCAATAATTTTTGTAAGAAAAATATATTGAAGTTATAAAGCAGGATGTCCTTGTTTCTCAGAGTTATGGGTTAAGTGCAGTCATATATCACATATTGGCATTTTGGCCAATGCCAGCCTGCATATATGATGCTTTGGTGCCATATCACCTGGGTGTGAAATAGACTATACCATCTAGGTTTGCATAAGTACCCTGTCCACAATGCCCACACAACCATGAAGTCACCTAGGGCACATTTCTCAGCATACAACCTTAGTTAAGCAACACGTGATTGTATTTTAAAATGAAGTATCATGAACTCTCAAATAGTTCTGCAAAAAGAATGTTCATGCACAGAGGGAGAGAGAAAAAAGCAAATGGAATAATGTCGACAGTCAGTGAATCTAGGTGAGCTGTATATGGATATCAATTATGCTACTCAAATTATCCATAGGTTTGAACATTGTGTGTGTATTTTTTTTTCTATTTTTGAGACAGGGTCTCCCTTTAGTCCCAGCTGGCCTGGAGCTCTCTACGTAGACCAGGCTGGTCTTAAACTCACAAAGATCCTTCTGCCTCTACCTCCCAAGTGCTAGGATTAAAGGTGTGCACCACCATGCCCGGAGGTTTGAACTTTTTTTTTTTTTTTTTGGTCTTTTTGAGACAGGGTCTCCCTGTAGCCCCAGCTGTCCTGGAACTCACTCTGTAGACCAGGCTGGCCCTGAACTCACAGAGACCGCGCTGCATCGGCCTCCTAGGTGCTAGGATTTAAGGCAAGCACTGCCGAGCAGCAGCCGCGGCCGTTTTTGAAATTTTTTAAAAATTAAAAAATTTTAGAGCAACCAGGGATGAGATGCACACTTAAAATCCCAGCAATTGGGAGGCGAGAAAGGGAGGCAAATCTCTGTGAGGGTTCAAGGCCAGCCGTGGCTACAGAGTGAGTTCCAGGACGCTGGGTGTGGCCAGCAAGGGAGAGCCGTGCTCGAAGAGAACCAAAAAAGTTTAGAGTCGCAGTGGGCGGATGCATGCACTTGGGGGAAGGCTAATGAGAGGTCCATTGGGCTTCAAGGCCAGAATGGGGAGCACAGCAGAAACCCTGTGTCAACCAAACCAAATCAAGGAACCAGAAAGATGGCTCAGTGGGAAAAACCCTAGACTCACATGGTGGGAAGAAGCAAACTAAACTCTCAGAAGTTGTCCTTATGACCTCTCCAGGTGCACTGGTGGCAGGTGTGGCCCAGTTACAGGTGTGTGCAACTGTGCAGGTGGAGTTGCCCTGTGGCAGGAAGCTAGATATATATATAAGTTATTATATGATATAATATATATATTCTTCACCTTTACTAAGTTTTTTTTTAAATATTGGGGGGGGCTGGAGAGATGGCCTAGCGGTTAAGAGTGCCGACTGCTCTTACAGAGGACCCGGGTTCGATCCCCAGCACCCACATGGCGGCTGAGAACCGTCTGAAACTCCAATTCCAGGAGAACACCAGTTCCTGGGGAATCTGAGACCCTCTTCTGACCTCAACGGCATTGCACAACACGGGTGCACAGACCTACATGCAGACAGTACATTCATACATATACAGAAATTTAAAAAAATATTTTTGGGGACAAGCCATAAATGGGACATCTATATTACAGGCCCAGGAAACATCTAGAAAGGGAAGAAAAAATGTAAGAGCCAGAGAAAGGCAGGGGAGCTGTGAGGAAGCTGAGTTCCCGGCATGGCATAGCTGTTACAATCTTTTATATTTTTTGCTTTCATTCTGTTTTGGTTTGGTGTTTGTTTATTTGTTTGTTTGTTTTTCAGACAGGCTCTCCCTATAGCCTCAGCTGGCCTAGAACTCAATATATAGACCAGGCTTGCCTTCATCTCAGAGATCTGCCTGCCTCTGTCTCTCAAGTACTGCGATTAAAGGAAAAGGAATGTGCCAACCTACACTGCGCTCTTGAACACATAGCAGCTATAATTACCTGCACAAGACTGGGCCCACCAATACTGTGTTGTAGAAGGGAGAGGGGCTCATGGGACCTCTGAGGATTTACAGGCAGTTAATGATGGGGGAGGGAGAGACACTTTTTCAGTGGTATAGCCATCAATAAGGTGTCCAGGCCCCCAAAACCAACCCTCATCCCTGCTCCTGTAAACAACCCTAATGAAACTCAATGAATCTATCTATATCTATATCTATATCTATATCTATATCTATATCTATATCTATATCTATCTATATCTAATAAAGTCATGAAAGTAGAGGTGGGGCTGGAGAGATGGCCTAGCCGTTAAGAGCACCGACCACTCTTACAGAGGACCCGGGTTTGATCCCCAGTGCCCACATGGCAGCTGAGAACCGTCTGAAACTCCAATTCCAGGAGAACTCCAGTTCCAGGGGAATCCGATCCGACACGCTCTTCTGACCTCCGTGGCATTGCATGGCACGGGTGCACAGACCTACATGCAGACAGTACATTCATATACATACAGAAATAAATAATAAAAAAAAAGAAAGTAGAGGGGGAACTAGAAGAAGAAAGGGGATGAGAATGTATAATGGGTAGTGTTCCACAGTATAAATAGCACATGATTTGTTTATTACACTTTTTTTGTCTTTTTGAGACAGGGTCTCCCTGTAGCCCCACCTATCCTGGAACTCACTATGTAGACCAGGCTGTCCTTGAACTCACAGCGATCCACCTGCCTCTGTCTTCTGAATTCTGGGACTAAAGGCATGTACCACCATGCCCAGCTTTGTTTATTACATTTCATACTTACGCACATACATGTGATTTCCAGTTTCTTTTCCCATCACAGCATTTTTCTTCCTAATAGTGATAACTAAAATTGTACCTATTTGGGGGCTGGAGAGATGGCCTAGCAGTTAAGAGTGCCGACTGCTCTTGCAGAGGACCCGGGTTCAATCCCCAGCACCCACATGGCGGCTGAGAACTGTCTGCAACTCCAATTCCAGGAGAACTCCAGTTCCAGGGGAATCCGACATCCTCTTCTGACCTCCGCGGCATTGCATGACACGGTTGCACAGACCTGCATGCAGACAGTACATTCATACACATAGAGAAAAATAAAAAAATAAAAATAAATTTGTACCTATTTACACAGCCCAATATAATATTCTATATGTGTACACACCATATAATGTTCAAATCAAAATAAGCATGTCTGGCTCTTTAAACATAATTTCTTTGAGGTAAAATCATATAAAATCCTTTATTTCAGCTTTTTCTGAAATACGCCATACATTACAATATCATTATCTATAGTCACCATATGCTGGAATAACATAGAACCTACCTATAACTCAGTAATAACCAATGTAACCAATATTGTTGTGTGTGTGTGTGTGTGTGTGTGTGTGTGTGTGTGTGTGTGTGCTGGGGATTGAACCCAGAGCCCTGAGCACGGTAAGCATGCACTCTGTCATGAGCTACATTCTGAGGTATGTGTGTTTAGAATGTAGGCACTAATTGGCAACCAATATTCTAGTCTCAACTTCTATGAAATCAAGTCATTCAGATTCCGCATCTGGTGAAATCAGGCACTGCTTGTTGATTTGCACCTGGCTTACTTCACTTAATGTAATGTTTTCTGGCTCCTTCCATGTCATTACAAATGACAAGATTTCTTTGTGGTTGGTAGCTGCGCAATATTCCATTGTATATATGCACCACACTCTCTTTATGTACTCCTCAGTTGATGGACATAATTTGAGTGGATTTCTTGGGTATTGTGAATAGCCATCACATTATTTTCAATAACTGTTGCTTTGCCATGTTTAAACATTTGTTAAGGCAAGACTTAAATTTTTTGTCAAGTGTTCCAAGAATTTTCATTTTCAGAATGAGTCATTTTGTAGTTAATTCTTCTATAATGCTTATTTTTTAATGAAATGCATGTTTGTTCTAAGACCACTGATGCGTCAGGTGACACAGAAAGAATTGTGTGGGGCTGGAGAGATGGCTCAGCAGTTAAGAGCGTTGACTGCTCTTGCAGAGGACCTGGGTTCGATTTCCAGCACCCACATGGCGGCTAAGAACCGTCTTTAACTCCAGTCCCAGGGGAATCCGATGCCCTCTTCTGACCTTCATGGCATTGCACAACACGGGTGCACCAACGTACATGCAGACAGTACACTCATTCACTTAAAAAAAAATTTTTTTTTGCTTTGCTCATGAGCAATGTTCAATTTTGAACACCAAAAACAGTAGGTAAATGCAAGCTGGGCATGGTGGCACATAACTTTAATCCCAGCACTTGGGAGGCAGGAGGATCTCTGTGAGTTCAAGGCCAGCCTGGTCTACATAGTGAGTCCCAGGACAACTGGGGCTACGCAGAGATCCTCTCTCAAAAAAGAACCAAAAACCTAAAAACAAACAAACAGTAGGTAAATGCAGAAAACTGTGCTCAGAGTCCAAGCCATGCAAGAATGAACATAAAGACTACATGCATACCGTATGGATCTATATCAGCTATGCTCACTCCCTTCATGTGTAATGTGCCACACCTGTGCAGATCTGGTGTTACAACTTTGCATCAAATTTCAGATAACGTTCTTTTTTTTTTTTTTTTTTTTTTTTTGGTCTTTTCGAGACAGGGTCTTCCTGTAGCCCCAGCTGTCCTGGAACTCACTCCGTAGATCAGGCTGGCCTTGAACTCACAAAGATCCGCCTGCCTCTGCCTCCCAAGTGCTAGGATTAAAGGCATGCACCACCGCACCCGGCTAGATAACATTCTTTCTTTTCAATCCATCACAATAACCCAAAAAACTATATTCCTTGGTGTCCATTTCTTTTTCTTTTCTTTTCTTTTCTCTTTTTTTCTTGTGTGTGTGTGTGTGTGTGTGTGTGTGTGTGTGTGTGTGTGTGTGTATTTGAAACAGGATTTCCCCATAGTCCCAGCTGGCCTGGAACTCATTATGTAGACCAGGCTGGCCTTGATCACAAAGAGATCCTCCTGCTTCTGCCTCCCAAGTGCTGGAGTTAAAGACATGCACCATCACACCCGGCTCCTTGGTATCCATTACTATAAGCAAATTTCAGGGGTGTTCTAAAGGAAAAGTGTTATATTATCATAGTATTTGTGTATTTATTATCATTAAATACCTGAAAAAATCATATACCATTTTTATTAAGTGATTTTCTCTTTTGTAGAATTGAGCTACTGCTGCCAGCTGAAATGTTAGCTGATCTTGTTAGCCCGATTCTTGTACAATGAGTTCAAGAGTGCACGGGGCATGTCTTGTCCAGAAGACAGCATTTCACAGCACTCTTCCCCATCCTTCAGCTCCTCCATTCTTTCTACCTTCTCTTCAGTGATGTTCCCTGAATCTTAGCGGGGGATGGGGGGTTGTTGCTATAGCTCTGGGTTCGACTGAGAGCCCCTGTCTCAGTCAATGAAGTAGAGCATGATCCAGGAAAATAATTGACATCAATTTCTCACACATACACAGAAAGACATACACACAGAGAGAAACACACACACACACACACATACACACACACATGCACCCATGCACATGCAAACACACAAATGCATGCACACCACACACATATACATACACATCCAAACATTTTTAAAAAGAAAATGTCCTGTTTTACAACATCTTCCCTGTAACATATTTTCTTTCATTTTCAGTTTTCTGATCTCCAGACCTTTCTCCATGTTGCTTCTTTTATCTAAAATGTCATTCTCTTCCTTGCTTAAAAAGGCCAATTCTAAGATTTGGATTGCAAGGTTTTTTGACAAAAAGTTTTCGTATCTATCTATAAACCCCTTTTTTAATTTTAGGTTTTTATTTTTGACCCATGAGTCTCACAAAAAGCAGTTGTATTATATATACCTATAGGGTGGAGTCAAGGCACAGATTTCATCAAGTTCACCCATGCTGTTTTGGGTTACTGTATGTGATTAACTTGGGAAACAAACTTTATTTTTAAATTAAATCATCCTATAGGTGAAAGAGATTGCTACCAGGTGATACTATATGACAGCAAAATTATAGAGAACATTTGTTTATACCAATCCCAAAGTAATTGTTATACAGTTTTTAATTAAAGCTAATGTGGACAACAGCAATTTATATCACCAA
>VZQC01004736.1:669921-701651 GCA_009823505.1 Rhizomys pruinosus | reverse complement strand
TTCCTTGGACCCCCCACCCCACCAGAGCTCATGCATTCTGCCAAACATGTTTTTCATCTTTTTCTCAGTCTCTTTTAAAATTTTCGATGCAGTTTACTGTTTCTAGCAGAACTTCACCATTTCAGACAGTTCTTTGACCCAGTCTTTTTGTTGTTGTTGTTGTTGTTGTTGTTGTTATTCCTTCCAATCTGCATCACTCCAAAATATGCATATATGCATGCCACATATATCTTTTAGCATCTTCGGCTTATGATTTTTTAAATTTTATTTATGTGTATGAATGTACTGTCTGCATGCAGGTCTGTGCACCTGTGTCGTGCAATGCCGCGGAGGTCAGAAGAGGGCGTCGGATTCCCCTGGAACTGGAGTTCTCCTGGAATTGGAGTTACAGATGGTTCTCAGCCGCCATGCGGGTGCTGGGAACCGATCCCAGTTCCTCTGCAAGAGCAGTCGGTGCTCCCAACTGCCAGGCCATCTCTCCAGCCCATGATTTTTTTTTAATTAGGCTGAAAGATGTCATGTTCGAAGGCTCCTCCTTGGCAAGCCCAAACAATCCCTTGTGCTCCACACTGGGGTTTTCCCTTCCCGTGGTCACCAAATGAGGTCCAGTAAGCACTGTGTCCTGTCTTGATCTTCCTGTACTGGTCTCTGTGATACAGCCTGGGTAGTCCAACAATGGCAGTCAATACTCTGAAGAAGCTGAAACCCCAGTAGTATCTCAGTCCACAAGCTGGATGTCTCAGCAGTCCCCATCTGGCACTGCAAAACTGCAGTAATCAAAGCAGTGTGGTATCTGAATAGAATCGAAAGTACAGAAATAAATCTTTTTAGTCAATAAATCGGTTTATTTATTTATGGATATTGAATTACAGGATGTTTCAATCCAAAAGAAATTTCAATTATTAAACTACACGTAGTTTTACTACATGAGATACACATAGTTTCCCATTATTATTAATCTAATTTAAAATTTTTTTGAGAATTTCATATATGAGAATTGTCTTTGCATTATTTCCATCCCTCCCAGCCCCCACCTACTCTTCGACATGCCCCCTTACTCCCTCTCAATTTCTTGTCCTCTTCTTTGATCATTCTTGTTGCATATATGTACATACATTTATAAATATACATATATAATGCACTGAGTCCATTTAGTGGTGCTCACGTGCACCTGTGTTTATGGCTGTCCTCTTGGGATTAGGGAACGTCTCAGGGAGCTAGTCCCTGGAGAAATCTGATTCTCCCTCCCTCAGTATCTATTGATTGCCTGCAGCTCTTCATCTTGAGATGGGACTCTGTGACATTCCCCCATCAACCTTGGCGTGTCGACTGGTTTTGTCACTGTGACGATATCATTAGACTACCATACATGGAGATTTCATAGGTGCAGCTTCCCTATTGCATCAAAAAAGAATTAACTAAAGGAAGGTGTCTTGTTGCTCTGGTTCTTATATTCTTTTTGCCCTCTCTTCTGCAACGTTCCCTGAGCCTTAGGTGTAGAGGTTCCATTGTAGATTTGTCACTTAGGGCTGCTCCCTTCACAGCCACTTATTTTCTGTGCTTGGCCATGTATGGAACTCTGTAATAGTCTCCATCTGTTACAAAAAGGAGGTTCTTTGATGAGTGGTGGGAAGTAAACGTGTCTGTAAATATAAGGATACATATATCTTTATTTTTGGTCTTTTTTTTGAGACAGGGTCTCCCTTTAAAGGATACATATTTTGAATATATTAAGAAATTATGTTGGTCTAGGGAAGCGACTTAAGTAGGTGCTTATCTAGGGTTTATGAGTTGTCCAGCCATGTGTACTTGGCTATGTTTACAGTACCATGAAGTCCTACCCAGTTGAAAAGCCTGCAAACCATAACAAACCCTCTATTGGTGAAATCGTGGCACTTTAAACTAGGAGGTATTCTGGCAGCTGTCTAATTGGACTTAAGTCCCATTCAACAGCAGAAATAAAATTTTTGACAAGGGTGCCAAGAAAATGCAAAAGAGAATTACCTTTTCAAGAAATGATAATGAAACAAATAGATCTGTATGCATAAAAGAATTTCAACCCTCCCTCTCAATATATACAAAAATTAACTCAAAATAGATCAAAGACCCAAATATAAGACTAAAAACACAAACACAGAGCACTTATAAAAAAAAAAATAGAGGTTTAGGGGGCTGGAGAGATGGCCTAGCGGTTAAGAGTGCCAACAGCTCTTACAGAGGACCCGGGTTTGATCCCCAGCACCCACATGGCGGCTGAGAACCATCTGAAACTCCAATTCCAGGAGAACTCCAGTTCCAGGGGAATCCGAGACCCTCTTCTGACCTCCGCGGCACTGCACGACATGGGTGCACAAACTTGCATGCAGACAGTACATTCATACACATACAGAAATAAATAAAATTAAAAAAAAAAACCTGGTATGGGTGAGTTGCGGGATACCATCTTGTAAGCACTGCATAAGGCAGGGAGCTGTTACCAGGATGAGGCCCAAGTTTGTTTGAGGTCCAGTTAGAGGATACAGCCATGGGGTTAGGCCATCCAGGATTCCCCACCACTGGAGCGGAGTAGGGAGAGATTGTGGGTTACCTTTTGGAGGCATTGATGATTATGTTCAATTTTTTCTGACTGGTTGACATAGTAACAACATTCCTCTCCTAGCAAAACACAAATTCTCCCTTTTTCTACTGTTAATAAGTCTAATGGTTGTCTATTTTGGAGAGTAACTTCAGCTAAAGATGAGAGCTATTGCCATAGTACCTGAATGGACTGTGTTGTAGCCCTACAGCTGTAGTAATTTTATCACTAAAGTCCCTGGATTTCTTAGGAGAACTGTTGGGCTGATAGGAGAGAGTGTCCACGACTGCCTGTTGCAAGGCCCATGGCCGAGACTAGGCTAATTGCCACTAAAATTGCCAGAATTGCTGACCTCTTGGTCAAATGAATGGGGGGGAGGGGTGCCGAGGGATCTGTTAGGCTCAATTCAGAGAGAAAGGGCAAATCAGTCCAAATTAAAAGCAAAGGCAGGCTTTATTCCAAGGGAAAATGTGGTCTCAGATGAACCCAATGATGCACAGGGAGTGAAAGGCTAAGGGGGAACTCACCTCCAGGGTGGACTAGGGATCTCTTATAGGGCAAGGAAGGGGAGATAGTGACGTGTCGGAATCTGGCCAATTAGACCAGGTGAAAGCCATGAAGGTGAAACTCCGATCTGGTGGTCTCTTTGGAATCTGGAATCAGGTATTGGCTTCCTCGGATTCTTTGCATGGGCTTTGATCCCCAGCTTTGCAAACGCAGGGTCCTGGCTGCAGGAGTAGAGCAGGATCTCCCAATAGATACCACCTTGATCTTTACCCCAGGTTCTGACCCAGTAGGGTCCTTCCCCTTCTGTCTGGGCTTGGACTTCCCCAGAAGTGCACAGAACCAAACCAGGGTAAATACTGGTGGGAGACATGGATCAGGTATGTCGGCCAGACACAGGGATACACCTGGGAGCCATACGGGGACAACAGCCCTGACCCGGGATGTGTCGCCCTGGGTTGTTAAATTTCAGGTGGCAAAATTCAGACACTGTGAAACTTGGGTCACCCAGCACTCAGTCTGATTTAGGTAAAGAGGTGGAGTGGTGGTGCACGCCTTTAATCCTAGCACTTGGGAGGCAGAGGCAGGCGGATCTTTATGAGTTCAAGGCCAGCCTGGTCCACAAAGAGAGTTCCAGGCTAGCTGGGGCTACAGGAAGACCCTGTCTCGAAAAGACAAAAAAAAAAATAAATAAATAAATAAAAGAGGTGGAGAAGGTAAAGTATGCCGGAGGAGAGGGCGAGCAGAACACTGAGAGGTGGTCTGGTTAGAGACATTATAGATGGGTAAGGGAAGGAGGACGTAGTGGTGGATAGAGAAAACACTTTGAGGGGTTGGAAGATGGCCTAGCAGTTAAGAGCATAGTAAGGTTTTATTTTGAACTTAAACTTGCCTTATTCTTCCTACATATAAATGGATTCTGTACCTCAAAGTCCTGGACAGCTGGGGCTACAGGGAGACCCTGTCTCAAAAAGACCCCCCAAAAAAAAGAATTATGCATGACAGATAGACCTCTTTCTGATGACATGAATTGCGAGACACCAGAATCAGTCTTCTTAGGACTTTTCTTCCTTTCTGAGGTGGTTTTGCCTGTTCTCCCAGCAGGAAAGGTAGCGACGTTTTCACTTCTCTTCTCTGCCTCTGAGATGCTGAAATAATCAGAAAGACTAAACAATGTCTTCAAGTTTGTTTCTTTTTTCTATGACTCAGTGTCTTTTTGTTGTTGTTGTTTCTTTTCAGACCAAATGTTTATTCAGCTTGTTCAGGGATATTGGCCATCAATTTATTCATAATAACAAAATAGGAGGAATTAATTCTCCACTGGCCAAAACTGTTTCTAAGAATCTGAAAGAAGAGAAACTGGTGAAAGATAAGGACATAGAGCAAAGGACCCGGCCTGGGGATTTGGTAGGTGCTACTGGTGTCTCTTGTACCAGAGTCTTGCACAGACTTCTCATTTGGTGAATTTTATCAATACACTTCACATTTTCAAGCCAAAGCTACTATTGTGAAGGCCATGTAAGAATCCAATGTTTGATGTTTCCTGTCATTTCAGCAAGCTACCTAGCATCAAATCTCAGAGTTCAGATACGCCTTTGGAAGGTGAAACCCCTCTCACCCACAATCCAGAAGGACAGGTAACTATGCATAACCTCTGTAACTTCATCAGACTGCTACTGAGGGAGACAGCTTTAGTGGAATATTCGGGAGGATGTCAGAGTTCCCACCCATATTCACCCTGACTAGGTCGAGGCTAGGTTGGTCTGCTGAGACTGTAAATTTAAATACAGATTGCGCTGAAGTTCCTTTCCAGAATTAAACTTTCATCTTTAATTAATTCTATCCTAAGCACCAGGAGGGATGAATACATGCAACACCAGCAGCACTTCCTCTGCCCTCGGATGCCCTGCTCTCTGCAGAGCTGCATAGTAACTAACTGGAATACAGAACTGGGGTGGACGGCACAGTAGAACACTAGATGAGACAAAGACTAATACCAGTTAGGGTGGAATGGTCCCAGGGAAGTCTTCATGGGAGAGTCAGAACAAAACAACAAAAAGTACTGTAGGGCTGGAGAGATGGCCTAGTGGTTAAGAGCACCGACTGCTCTTGCAGAGGACCTGGGTTTGATCCCCAGCACCCACATGGAGACTGAGAACCATCTGAAACTCCAGTTCCAAGGGAATCGACACCCTTTTCTGACTCCACGGCATTGCATGACAGGGTGCACAATCTAAATGCAGACAGAAACATTTCATACATATTAAAAAAATTAAAATGTTTTCATGTTGCATAAACAATGACCATAATAACTTGGGAGGAAAGGGTTTATTTGTTCACATCTCCGGGTTCACATGTTCTATCACTTAGGGAGGCTCAAAGGTAGAAACTCAGGGCAGGGGAACCTGGCAGGCAGCGAGCTGAACCACAGGCCATGGAGAAACGCCTGCTTCACGGCTTGTTCCCCTGGCCCCATACCCAGCCCGCTTTCACTTATAATACAATACAGAGAAAACCTCACCAGGGCGAGCACACCCACAGGTGGAGGCTGCCCTCTAATCCCATACATACAGCCACATTGGCACAGATGCCACATGACCTGTCTAGAAACTCTCACCAATTGAGCTCTCCAGCCCAGGTATGTCAAGGTGACATAAAAAGCTATCCAGCACAAAGATGGAGGGCAAGGTCAGAAAACACCCTAACACAGAGAAAAATTATATCCATCAATGCTACAGGGCAATGAAAGAAGTTCTATAAAGAGGGTCACAGTAGGGAAGGCAGAGCCGGGTTATGGCAGGGCCTGAAAGGCTTGCTGAAATGCTTAGGCTGGGCTCTGTAGGAGACTTGTGAGCCTTGCCTTTTCTGGGATTGGATGCAGGGCCTTCAGTAGGCTCAGTAAGTGCTCTACCACTCAGCTGCATCCCCAGCCCACCAAAGGTATTCAAGTCACAGAAATTAAGACCTCCTATGTGTTGCAAGCCAGACTCCTTGTTGAAAAAGATTCTGGAAGTGCTGCTGGTTTGCAGAGTGGGGAGGAACTGTAGGAATTTTTTTTTTTGTCTTTTTGAGACAGGGTCTCCCTGTAGCCCCAGCTGTCCTGGAACTCACTCTGTAGACCAGGCTGGCCTTGAACTCACAAAGATCCTCCTGCCTCTGCGTAGGAATTTTCTTGTAGCATGCTTGAACACTGACGACTGTTTGATTTAGGGAAGAGGTTTTAGGGAAGGAAGTCAGAAACCTGCCTAGGAGGGTGATTGGATTTGGGAAGTTGATGTGGGAGATGGGCTTGAAGAGGATTTTTGAAGGAGGGGGAAAAAAGGTTTCAATAACATGATTCAGGTTTCAGGTCTTGCTTTTGGGAAGAAAGACATCATTAAGAGAAATATCAGCCAGGCGTGGTGGTGCACGCCTTTAATCCTAGCACTCAGGAGGCAGATAGAGGCAGATCTTTGTGAGTTCAAGCCAGCCTGGTCTACAGAGCAAGTTCCAGGCCAGCTGGGCTGCATAGAGGACCTGTCTCGAAAAGACCCAAAAAAAAAAAAAAAAAAAAAAAAAAAAAGAAAGAAAGAAATCAGCCGGGATAGTGGACACACTTATAATCGGTAGCATTCTAGGGAGCAGGGTCAGGATGGATCTCTGTGAGTTTCAAGGCCAGCCTCGGTTTACAGAGTGGGCTTCCAGGGAACCAGTTGGGACTACAGAGGGACCGTTCAAAAAGAGACCAAAAAAAGAAAAACCACATGGTGGCACACACCTTTATCCTAGCACTTGGGAGGCAGAGAGTAGGCATTCTCTATAGTGACGCTTAGGAAGCAGCCTGGTCTACCAAAGTGAGCTCCAGGCAGCTGGAACTAAAGGGAGACCTGACTCAAAAGACAAAAAAAAAAAAAAAAGTTGATTCTGGAGGGATGGAAGTTTAGACATGCTGTATTTAGGAGTGCTGGTAGTAATATCCCTAGGTAGAGGGCTGAGAGATGGGCTAGCGTAAAGCACCGACTGCCCTCTTACAGGAGGACCAGGTCGATCCCAGCCCCACATGTGCGGCTGAGAGCCGTCTGAAACCCATTCAGGAGAACTCCAGCTCCAGGGGAATCCGAGACCCTCTTCTGACCCCGCGGCGTTGCACGACACGGAGTGCACAGACATGCATGCAGCAGTCATTCATACACATTACAGAACTAAATTAAAATTAATAAGAAAAAAATTAAAAAAAAAAAAAAAAGAAAAAAAGAAAATCTTAGGTAGAAGGGTTGGAGAGATGGCTTATTAATTATAGGCCTCTTGGCTGGCTCTTGCAGAGGGACCCAGCTATCCAATTCCAGCACCCACCCATAGTGGCTAACCAACTGTCTATAAACTCCAATTTTCTAGGGAAATCTAGATGCCCCTTTTCTGACCTCTGCAGGGGCATTGCACCACAATGAGTGACCTACCTACCTGCAGGTACTTACTATGAAGAACTAAAGAAATTAAAGAAAACAAAAAATTAGTTAGAGCATTCAGCAGTCGAAGTTGGTAGATAGTGGAAGACTAGAGTGGGAATTTAAGGTTTTAAAGGGAGCTTTTCTGTACAGGAGGGCTGCTGGGGGACAGAGTGGCACTTAAAATAGTTCCAGGGAAAGTGCTGCCAGTAAATTTAACAAGGCTACAGTGAGGAAGAAATTTGCAGGAAAAAAAATGAAAATGCTTTCTGCCATGGGCTAACCATCAGTGAGATATATTTGTCAAATTATTATTCTATGGGGGCTGGAGAAATGGCTCAGGGGTTAAGAGCACCAACTGCTCTTGCAGAAGGACCTGGGTTTCGGATCCCCAGCACCCACATTGCAGCTAAGAAACCTGTCTTTAACTCCAGTCTCCAGGGGAATCCGACGGCCCTCTTCTGACCTCTGCAGCATTGCACGACACGGGGGCACAAACTTACATGCAGGAGAGTACATTCATACATATATGAAAATAAATAAAATTAAAAAAATATTTAAAAATGTAGATTCTTACGTAAAAATATTTTAACAGCTGAAGTCACAATATGTGAACAATTGTGTGTGTGTATATAATGTCAATGTATTGTGAGTAGTATCTGATGTTAGTAAACATTTTATGATTATATTTTTATTATTTTCTATGGGTTTGCGCTTATATTTCTTTGTATTTTTTTTTTTTTTGTTAGTGCCCCATGTCATGCAGTGTCCATGGAGGTCAGAAGAGGGTGTCAAATCCCCTGGAACTGTCTGTCACTCCAGGTCTCTGGAAGAGCAGCCAGTGCTCTTAACTGCTGCGCTCTCTCTCTAGCCCATGATTCTATTTTAATGAGACTCACAAATAATCAACTTTTTAAATCTTTGCAGCAATATGTAGAAGCAGGGACGTACATTGTGCTGGAGATCCAGCTGGACAAAGCCTTGGTTCCAAAGCGAATGCCCGAGGACTTGGCCAGAAGGTGTGTGCCGCTTCTATGCAGTCTAGGAGTAAATAAGTAATGCTCAGTTTGTTCCCACAAACATAATTTCTCCTGACTGAAGCAGTAATTTTTGGTTATTATTATTTGGGGGGGGGCTTTCTTGAGACAAGGTCTCCCTTTAGTCCCAGCTGGCCTGGAGCTCGCTATGTAAACCAGGCTGGCCTTGAACTCACAGACATCCTCCTGCCTTTGCTTGGGTTAAAGGGGGGTGCCATGATGCCCGGCGGTTATCTTTTTTACAGATGGGTTTCTTCTGTTATTATCTCCTTATTATTAAAGGTCATTACATTTTGTTTTTTAAGTCACTGAGCTAGAAACACTCCAAGAGGTGCTGATTTCCTGACAGCAATCAGTTTTCAGTCCTTAGTGTTCTTGTGGAGCTACCTTAAGGCCTCTATACTACATACCCATGTACATACATTACATGTTATATGTATGTAATCCTTTTTTCTTTTTGGTCTTTTTTGAGACAGGGTCTCTCCCTGCTAGCCAGGCTGGTCCTGGAACCGCCACTATGTAGACAGGATGGCCTCGAACTCCAGAGATACGCTGCCCTGCCTCCCTAGTGCTGGGAATACAGGAATGTGCATCAGGGGCCCAGCAAAATAGCATTTTAGTATTTATCTTATGTGTATAAGTATATTGCCTACACATGTAAGTGCCTACAAGGCCAAGAGAGAGGATCACTGGATCCAGTATGTATGAGTTGTTAATGGCCAACCGTGGTGCCTGGAAACCAGCCCATTTTCTCTAGCAAGAACAGCCAGCACCTCAGAACCACCGTGAGGCTTCAATTGGTGATATTTTGCTTTGCACATTATGTCCATGGCTTTTAGAAATTTTGATTTTAAAGACATGGAAATTAAAATAAGATTCTTCAAGCATTTGTACCCAGATGAAAATAAAATAAGGTTCAAGGCCAGTCTGGTCTACATAGTGAATTCCAGGACAGCTGGAGCTACAGGGAGACCTTGTCTCAAAAAAAGACCAAAATAATAAATAAATAAATAAAATAATAAAAAAAATAAAATAAGGTTCAGCTGGGCCTGGTTAATCCCACCACTCAAGAGGCAGAGGGTAGTCAGATCTCTGTGTGTTTCAGGCCAGCCTAGGCCTTGTCTCCAATATTTTAATTCCAGCCACTGGAGCTACAGACTGACCATGATCAAGAGAACAAAAAACAACATTTTATGGTAAAGCCAGTGCTCACATCATTACATTCATAATATGTGCGGGGATTCCCGATGTAGAGTCCCTCTATGTGAGACTGGCGCCAATCTGTTCCAAAAGGGTCCGCCTCCTGGCGACGAGCGACCAAAGCGAGTCATCCCAGGGTGATAAGTGTTGTCTTTATTCTTTGTTTTTTCCTCTCCTAGGTTCCAGGCTGCGCCCTTCCCAGGCACACTTTCCCACGTCGCCGATGAAGGCACAGCTCAGAAGGCAAGCACAGAAGCCAGGGGTCAACAAGGCATTTGAAAGCAGCACAGACAGTCCGTGTGCCTTCCAGAGGGGTGAAGGCCTATTTGGAGGTTCACACTAGGCCATTTCTGATTCCATTTCTGATCAGTGGCACATAGTGTATCACATTCAGTGTAGTTGTTGGCTGGTGGGGTCAGAGCTCACAGCTTCAGGAGTTCTAGGTTCTGATCCACAGTCTAGACATCTTTGAGGTCTGTTAATTACAGATGTTTAAAATTTCCTAGGCGGTAAGTGACTACCACACGCAGATCAAGAGCATTTCCAGAGCCATTTTGGATGAGTATCATCGAATGTTTGGAAAACAGGGGGTGTCCTGACCAAAGTCGAGGGGCGAACCTGGGCAGCGAGACCGGAGGAGGCAGAAGTGCCTGCCAACTAAATGAGCTGAATTCCTGAAAGTACTTTGCTTTTCAAAAGAACAGCTCAAGGTAACATACCGACATTTTCTTTTAGTTTTTAATTTTATATAATTAATGTTTCATGTGTATGCATGTACTGTCGGCATGCCGGTCCGGAGGCCCCTGTGTCCTGCACTGCTGTGCGGAGGGTCGAGGCAGGCGGTCGGATTCAACTGAGACTGGAGTTCAGACGTTTCTCAACGCAGCCCTGTGGGTGCGTGGGGATACACCCCCAACTCCTCTGCAAAGAGTACGTCGGTAGGACTCTACACCGCTCACGGCCATCTCTCCAGACAGCCCCCCAAAAACCCCCGTTCTTATCACTCTTTGTTGCTGTGTGCCCCTTCCTGCGTAACGTCCGTTGAACACACGTTTCCCTCGTTCTTTCGCACCCCCGCCTGGCTAGGAGGACGCCCTTTTCTTTCATTTCCATTTACTTTCTCTTCTCTTTCATTCTTTTCCTGTTCTTTTGTCTTCCTTGCGAAACCCGGTCTCGTGTATCCCCAGCTGACTGGCACTCACTATGTAGCCCCCGCTGGCCTCGGGCCCTGCCCATGGACGCCCCCCTAGACCCCTTGCACCCGTCCTGGCTTACCAGCGGACTGCGGCCTCGTCGCCCTCCGCCACCCCCTGTCCCCCGTCGCCTGGGGGTTTTTTTGCGGTCGGGTCTACCTTTCTCCCCGTTGGCCTCAGGCACCTCCCTCTGTGAGCCCCGGTTGTGGCCTATAGCCGCGCCCCGGGGCTATGCCTTGCTTCCTCCCACCACACAGCCATACCCTGCGTTCTGGCTTCCCGCCTGCCGCCCCCCCGGCCTGGGCGTTTGCCCTACTCCCCCTCATCTCCCCCTTTCTATTCTTTGCTTTAATCATTATAGATGGTTGGGGTGTTTGCATGGGCCCAAACTGCCGCGTTCTACTACTCCTGGAGTCTTATCCTCCTCTATCTCCACTCCGTCTTGCTGCGCCTGCTTCAGGTTTCAACCCCGGCTTCCGCGGTGAGCTACGGGCCCTTCCGGCAGGACGTCCTGCCTTGTCCTCCCCGCCCGTCCGTGGCCTCCCTGTGCGATCCCCCGTCCCCCCTTGCTCTTGTTCGCTATGGCTGACGTTCACCGCCCGACCAGGGCTCCTGGGACTGCCCTGGTCCCCCCCCGCCCCACCCCCCCCCCCGCCCCCCCCCCACCAACCCACCACACACCACAACCTTGCCATTTATTCACTTGGCTAACCGCCAGCGCTGCCCGGACCCCCTCCGCACCTTGCTCACGACGTTATAAAAAAAAGAACGAAGGTACCAAGAGGAAGTAGAGCCAAGTGCCTGTCCTCGATTCTCTCCTATGTTCCTCTCTCCTCTTCCCCCTCTGTCATTTTCTAAGTAGTTTCTCACGTCCTCCCATGGTGCTCCCAACTTGTAGACACCGTCCTGACCCCTCTTTTTACCCTCTGCAAAATTACAGAGACGTTGGAGGCTTCCCTTTGTCATATCTGAACTGTAAGCCATTATTAATGACCAGCGTTGTCGATCCCGTGTGTCCCATGATACTTAGACAAAACCACTCATGATGAACATGTCCTCTGGCGTAGTTTTATGGGTGCCCTCTCTACTTTCCTTTTTTTTTCCTTTTTTTACTTTTTCTACCCGCAGGATCTTCGCCCCCTGTGGTGCTGCTGGGATGCCCCCAGGGTCCTCTGTCAGAGCGGTAGGCACTCAACACAGGTTAGCCATCCTCAGCATACCGGGATGTAACTTCATAAACCCAAAACAAATTATATTCAACAAGATCACCGGGAGACGAAGTATGAGATAAAAGTTATCACATGGTTGGGGTTTGGCGATGGCATGGGTACCAGATATATCCCAGCACTTGGGAGGCAGAGGCGGTGGATCTCTGATCAGGCTAGCCTGGTCTACATAATGAGTGAATGAATCATTCACTAAGTGAACAAAATGAAAATAAAACAAAACAAACACAAACAACAAAACAAAGCAAATAACAAACAAATGGTCATCACAGCTTATTCAGAATATTTTTCACTAACCGTCAAACTTGGCTGTTTCTGAAACTTTCCACTTGTTTTCAAGCTGGAGTTGACCATATGGTAGGAAACTGGGGGGGGGGGGAAATTGGGGGATGCCTAAAAGAAAAAAACGTTCCCGCCTCCCTCCCCTATCTTTAGAATTTATGTTTAGTGGCAAGCGTGGATCGTCATGGTTATCCTGGCACTTGGGGAACGACGCTGAGGCAAGTTGGAAATCTCTGTGGTATCAGGCCCGCTGATCTACACACTTGAAGTTCTAGGCCAGCTGGGGCTTATTAGGTTATAAAGGCTCCAACCCCCAGATAAAAAGGCAACCCGGAGACTAATAAGTCGACATCCAGAAATGATTTACTTTTACTTTATTTTAACTTCCATTGGAACTGCCAGAGCAGGCCACCTTCAGACACGTGGTGGAACCGGAGTAGGAGTGGGTCAGGGGCAAGATGGCGACTGGTGCCCACCCATTTATACCCATAGGGCAGGACCTCAGATACAGAGGAAGAGGTCAGAAAATTAACAAACTCTAGGATTAAGTGTGCTCTGCATAGTGTTCCCTTTGAAGTTCTGGGAAAGCCAATCAAAGGACCTAACGATTGGATTAAAACTAGGACGTGTAACAAAAAAGACCAATCAAAAAAAAAAAACCACCAAGCCAAACACACAAACAAAAAAAACCAGAACAAAAAAAAAATGAATAACTATTCCTTTTACTCCACCACTATTCCATTGCTACCATGGAATTCTCATTTAGCCCACCACACTTGTCAGTTAAAGTAATGCACAGATATTGGTGTTGCAATGAATTTCCTATTCCTTCCGAGTTAACAGAAGATAGAGGAAGGATTAGAATCTGAAATAAGCCCCAATGAAAATATGGGGGTTATTTAGAACGGTTGAGCAAAAAGAGAAATATTATAAAGAACATTAATGAGTATAAAAATCTGAAGAATGCTTAAGGCGATTGTGCTTTATCCAAGATCGTAGTAGAACATTACATGACCGTTGTAAAGCATGTTCAACAAACTTGATGACTTGGAAGGAAAAAATGAAAATTAAAAATCCATAAAAAAAAAGAAAACGCAAGGGTTTTTTTGGGTCGATTTCTTTATTCTATTTGAGATAGTGTCTGTCCTGAATGGCTTTGGCGGGCTAAAAAACGTGTAACTGGGTTGGGCAATCCCTCATGCTGGGGACATCAACCACGAAAACAAACGAGGTACACAGAACAAGTTGATCGAAAAAGGTGCGCAAAGAAAATAACTAACAAAAAATCGCCCGCGGAAGAGAAATCTAGAAGTCACAAGGCAAAAAGTACGGAAAGAAAAAAAGAATTACAAAANGTGCATGTTGCCGCGGAGGTCAGACGAGGGGTCTCGAATTCCCTGGAACTGGATTTATCCTGGAATACGAGTTTTACCGACGTTATTAGCCGCCATGTGGTGCTGGGGATAGGGATCGAACCCGGGTCCTCTGCAAGATCGCAGTCGGTGCTTTAAACCGCTAGGCTATCTCTCCAGCCCAGCCACCAGATTTAATGGTTCAAAGGTAAAAATGTTTTCTCATTCGACTGGGAAAAGGCCACATTCTGTACATTTTGCCACTTTTATTCACATTGTATATCAGTTCTAGTCAGGGTTTGATTAGCAAGAAAATAGAGCAAGGCAAAAAAAACTGGAATGGAAAGGAAAAAGTAAATTATTTCGCAAGGAGCTGACTAAAAAAAATCAATACAACTAATACATGAGTTGAGCCAAATTGCACAGTACAAGTTTACGCTGCAAAAAATTGAATTGTAAGGTCGTGTGGTACAACACCTGTAATCCCAGTACTCAGGCGAAGCAGAGGGAGAAATATCACTGAGGTTTAAGGCCAACCTGGTCTACAGAGTACTCAGAGGCCAGTCAGGGCTTACCAAACAAAAACAACATAACAACAACAAAACTCCACCTTGTTGTATTTCCATATAGAAGCAATAAGTGAAACCAAAAATGCAATAAAGAATTCATTCCATGTATACTAGTATGAAAATAAAAATTTAGGAAAAATGTTATCAAGAAGTGTTAAAGGTGGATCTTGAAAAACTCAAAACACAGCTCCAAGGCTAGATGTAGTGCCCCATGGCCTTTGATCCTAGCACTCAGGAGGCCGAGGGAGAGTGGATCTTTCTGGAGTTCATAGGCCAACCTAGTATCTATCGCAAGCTCATATCAAGTTCCAGACACTGGGACTACCCGGGAGTCTCTCTCTCTCTCTCTCTCTCTCTCTTCTCTCTCTCTCTCACCACCACACACACACACACACACAACAAACAAACCAAACAAAAAACAGCTGAAAGAAATTAAAATTAACGGACCTAGGTACATAGAAAGATAGATATCAATGTTCCTTGATCAATAACGAGGATGATTTTGTTAGAAACAGCAGTACTCACCCATTGCTTATGGTTTTAAAGCAATAACCACAATGGTCATTAAAATTCAAAGTTGACTTCTTTTTTAAAAACGTATTTATATTTTATTTCTTACGTGTATGAATGTATATCTGCATTCAATTTGTGACGCCGTGTCTTGCATGGCTGAGAGGATCAGAAGAGGGTCCTGGTTCCCCTGGAAATGCCGAGTTAAGACAGGTCTTTAGCTGCCATTGGTGCTGGGGAGGACACACCCGGTCCTCTGCAAGCGCATTTAGTGGGTTTTGTTTGCTATTTTTGAGACAGGGTCTCCCTTTAAGTCCCAGCTTGGCCTGGAGCTAGCTCACTCTGTAGACCAAGTTGGCTTGAAATTACAGGATATCCACCTGGCATCTGCCATCCCGAGTTGCTAGGATTACTGAGCCCTCTCTCTAAGCCCCCAAGTTGACTTCTTGGCAGAAAACAAATGTGATTAAATTCATATGGAAATGAAGGGTGCCCTCCTCTAACTGCAAATTATTTTAGGAGATGCTACAGTGTATAGGAAGCAAAAGATTGACTGAAAGAGAGGATTTTCCTGGTGCTATGACAACTATCCTGACAAAAAGCAACTTAGAGAAAGGGTTTATTTTCCCCAATAGGATGGGGGAAATCTCGGCACTGGGAGCTTGAGGAGGCCATATTGCAATCACAGTGAGAAGCAGAAGGCAATGAATGCTTGTGCTCTGCTGGCCTATCTCCTTTTTATAGTCAAGGATCCAAGTCCACAGGACTGGTATCAGCCCACATTTAGGGGTGGTTCTCTCACCTTGTCTAATGTAAACAAGTTAATCCCTCATTGGCATGCCTAGAGGCTAACCTAAATCTATATAAATCCCTCCCAGGTGTGCTCAGATCCTGTCAAATTGACAAATATTAACCATTATCCCATCCCAAGAACAGACTGCTTGCTCCCCACGTGTCACCCCAACTTAATGGAGCACAAGAGTCAGAACTCAGGTGTCATCAGGCCTCAGTTCAGAATGATGGAACTACTGGCCAACAGGATCCTCCAACCCTCAAAGAGAGTCAAGAAGGCCAAGTTCTAGAGGGTACTGCAGCTCCTGGGACTTCCCCACTGGATTCTGTCCTCTAACAGGTAAAGAGAAAATGTCTTTTGACCTTCACTTATCTGAGAAAAGTGAGGGAGAGTCCAAAGTTCCAGACCTCGCAGCAGAAACAACCAACAATTATGCCCAGCTGAGATACAGACAGGCCCCGGCAATGTTTGCCTCCTCAAACCCTCCCTGTCTGCAGTGGGGAAAGGGCAGGGCCATACTGGTGAGCTGCCGGGTTCTGCGGGTCCCCATGTGTTCCAAATCTCCTAAGGAGGTTCTAACCTGTGTGCTGGGAGGAAATATGGGAATCATGCGCATATACTTTATAGTCAAGCTTCACACATAGTTGAAATGTAAATTGTTGCATCAATTATACAAAAAATTTTAAAATGTCTATATTGGTGTTAGCAATGATGAAGGACTATGAACTGTCATACAGTGCTGGGGGAACAAACATGGTCAAATGTTGGTGGATAGTGTGACTTAAAGAATTAAGAACCCTGAGGGCTAAGAGTAAAGCTCAGTGGCAGAGTACTTGCAGGCATGTGCATTCATCCTGAGTTTGGTTCCCCGCACCTTAAAAAATGGTCATGAGCCAAGTGTGGTGGTGCACGCCTTTAATCCTAGCACTTGGGAGGAGAAAGCAGGTGGATCTCTGAGTTCAAAGGCCAGCCTGGTCTACAAAGTGAGTTCCAGGAAGTCCAGCTCCAGGGGGACCCTTCTTGAAAAGACCAAAAAAAAAAACAGTAAAAAAATTTCCGTTGTTGAACCAGCAATCTTTGTTATCCCAAATAATCTTTAAAGAATTAAACCACACTGCACATGGGTGGCACAGCCTTAATGCCAAGCACTTGGGAGGCAGAGAGGAGGCCAGCGGGAGAGGAGTAAAGGAAGACCTTGTTCTCAAAAGACAAAAAAAAAAAGAATTAACCACAAGATTACAGAAGAATTTTCACCCCAGATAATTCATCAAAGTTTTATTTAATAATAATAAAACAGACATAACAGTATTGACTGACAAATTGGACTAGTGCTTATGGTTTAGATATGAAGTGTCTTCCAGAAGGTGATTGCGTTGAAGACTCAGTTCTCAAGGACCAATGTTCCAAGCTAGGGGAATTTGAAAAATGAGTGGATGTGAAGGTTGTGATTTAATCTGTGGATTCATGCTCTGATGGAGTCATAATTTGAGGCACTACTGGGAAGTGGTAAAAACTAGGTGTTGGGCTAGCTGGAAGAAGACAGTCACTGGGAATAATGCCTTTGAGGAATGTATCTTGTGCTTGGCCCCCTCTTTTTCTCTGTTTCTTGGTCACCCTGGGGTGGAGCAGCTTTATTTTGGCCATACCCTACTATAGCTTTTGATGAGTCCACTTTGCTGGTTCCAATGGACCATGGGCCGAAGCCGAACGCTTTGAAGTAGTCATGAGCCAAGATAAAGTTTTCCTCCTTTAAGTTGATTTGCTCAAGTGTTTTGTAATAGCAATGAAAACACAGTTAAGTTTAGAATGCCTGTGGAATTTAATATTTACTGGGCTTTATAAAATAATACATAGAGTGTTCAATGACAGGGAGATATTTACAACACAGTAAGTTAAAAGCTAGTTTCATTGTACAACAGTCTGCCTGCTTGATCCCATTAACGCTATACACATGGAGGCAACTGTTTCGGCTGGGATTTCTCAAAAAGACAAAAAAAAAAAAAAAAAAAATAGGCACCCAGCACAGTTGCATTAGGCACTGTAATTCTGTTTTTTTTTTTTAAGCCAATTCTTATTGAAGCTCTGTTGCATTTCATACAAAATTTCCAGCGAGGTCTAGACCCGTTCCCCCTTCCGTGCGGACCCCCCCCACCCCCCCAGAGCTCATGCATTTGCCAAACATGTTTTTCATCTTTTTCTCAGTCTCTTTTAAAATTTTTCGATGCATTGCCAGTTTACTGTTTTGAGCAGAATTCACCATTTCAGTCAGTTCTTTGCCCAGTCTTTTTGTTTGTTGTTTTGTTGTTGTTGTTGTTCTTCCTTCCAAAATGCATCACTCCAAAATATGCATATCTGCATGCCACATCTATCTTTTAGCATCTTCGGCTTATGATTTTTAATTTATTTTATTGTATGTGTATGAATGTACTGTCTGCATGCAAGTTTCTGTGCACCCTTGTGTGTGCAATGCGCGGGGAGGTCAGAAGAGGGCGTCGATTCCTGGTAAACTGGATTCTCTGGAATGGGTTTTCAGATGGTTCTCGGCCGCCATGGGGTGCTGGGATCCGATCGTCCTCTGCAAGAGCCAGTCGGCTGCTTAACCGCTCAGGCCATCTCTCCAGCCCATGATTTTTTTTTAATTAGGCTGTTGAAAGATGTCCGTTCGAAGGCTCCTCCTTGGCAAGCCCAAACAGCCCTTTGCTCCACATGGGGTTTTCCCCTCCTATGGTCACCAAATGAGGTCCAGTATGCACGTGTCCTGTCTTGATCTTCCTGTTACTGTCTCTGTGATACAGCCTGGGAAGTCCAACAATGGCAATCAATACTCTGAAGAAGCTGAAACCCAGTAGTATCTCAGTCCACAGCTGGAGTCTCAGCAGTCCCCATCCTGGCACTGAAACTGCATTAATCAAAGCAGTGTGGTATCTGAATAGAATCGAAAGTACAGAAATAAATCTTTTTAGTCAATAAATCGGTTTATTTATTTATGGATTATTGAATTACCGGATGGTTTCAATCAAAAGAAATTTAATTATTAAACTAACGTAGGTTTTACTACATGAGATTCACATATAGTTTCCCCTTATTATTAATCTAATTTTAAAAATTTTTTTGAGAATTTCATATATGAGAATTGTATGGCATTATTTCCATCCCCTCCCAGCCCCCCCTCCTCTTCGGACATGCACCCCCCTGACTCACTCTAAATTTATTGTCCTCTTCTTTGATCATTCTTGTTGCATATATGTACATTACATTTATAAATATACATATATAATGAACTCAGCCATTTAGTGGTGCTCACGTGCACCTGTGTTTATGGCTGTCCTCTTGGGATTAGGGAACGTCTCAGGGAGCTAGTCCCTGGAGAATATGGATTATAAATACATAAAAGCATCTATTGATTGCATGCAGCTCTTTATCTTAGATGGGGAACTATTGACATTCCCCCATCAACCTTGGCGTGTCGACTGGTTTTGTCACTGTGACGATATCATTAGACTACCATACATGGAGATTTCATAGGTGCAGCTTCCCTATTGCATCAAAAAAGAATTAACTAAAGGAAGGTGTCTTGTGCTCTGGTTCTTATATCTTTTTTGCCCTCTCTTCTGCAACCGTCCCTGAGCCTAGGTGTAGGGGTTCCTTGTCGATTTGTCACTTAGGGCTGTCCCTTCACAGCACTTATTTTCTGTGCTGGCCCCTGTACTGGAGCTCTGTAATAGTCTCCACTGTTGCAAAAGGAGGTTTTTGATGAGTGGTGGGAAGTAAACGTGTCTGTAAATATAAGGATACACTATATTTTATTTTTGGTCTTTTTTTTGAGATGGACGGGTCTCCCTTTAAAGGATACATATTTGAATATATTAAGAAAATATGTTGGTTTTTTCCCCTAGGGAAGCGACTTAAGTAGGTGCTTATCTAGGGTTTATGAGTTGTCCAGCCATGTGTACTTGGCATAGTTTACAGTACCATGAAGTCCTACCCAGTTGAAAAGCCTGCAAACCATAACAAACCCTCTATTGGTTGAAAATCGTGGCACTTTTTAAACTCGGAGGTATTCTGGCAGTGTCTAATTGGACTTAAGGTCCCATTCAACAGCAGAAATAAAATTTTTGACAAGGGTGCCACGAAAATGCACAAAAGAGAATTTACCTTTTCAAGACATGATATGAAACAAATAGATCTTTTATGCATAAAAGAATTTCAACCCTCCCTCTCAATATATACAAAAATTAACTCAAAATAGATCAAAGACCCAAATATAAGACTAAAAACACAACCACAGATCACTTATAAAAAAAAAAAATAGAGGGTTTAGGGGGCTGGAGAGATGGCCTAGCGGTTATTTTTTGTTTTTTTTTTAGAGTTTAAGGCGCTACACAGCTCTTACAGCTAGGACCGGGTTTGATCCCAGCACCCACATGGGGCGTGAGAACTTCTGAAAACTCCTAATTCCGGGAGGAACTCCAGTTCAGGGGAAATACGACACCCTCTTCTGCCCTCGCGGCATTGCACGACATGGGTGCACAAACTGTGCAGACATTCCATTGATACACGACAGAATAAATACATGCCGGGCGTGGTGGCGCACCCCTTAATCCCAGCACTTGGGAGCAGAGAAGAGCGAGATCCTTGTGAGTTCGAGGCCAGCCTGGGTCTACAGAGTGCGTTCAAGGACAGCGGGCTACAGGGAGACCCTGTCTGAAAAAGACCCAAAAAAAAAATAAAAATAGGGGTTTCAATCTTCATGACCATGGGTTTCCTGATAGATTTTTAGATATTAGATTTAGATTTTAGACACTAAAATAACTGAGCCACAGAATTAAGGCTAGATAAGTCTGCTATCATCAAAATGAAAACTTTTTGTTCTCCAAAAATCCCATCAAGAAAGGGAAGATTCAGGCATGGTGGCATGTGTGCCTATGATCCCAACGCTTGAGAGTTGAAGCCAGGGGGGATCCTGAGTACAAGTCACTGTGAAGGAAAGGAAAAAGGAATGAAAAAGGAAAAGAAAGGAAAGGAAAGGAGAAAGGAACAGAGGAAAGGAAGAAAAAGGAATGGAAAAGAAGGACAAAAAGGAAAAAAAACAAAAGGTAAAAAAAAAAATATATGGAAAGAAAAAAAAACAAAAAAAAGGAAAAAAAAACAAACAAAAAAAAAGAGAAAAAGGAAAAAAACAAAAGAAACAAAAACGGAAAGGAAAAGAAACGAAGAAAAGGGAAGGAAAAGGAACAGGAAAGGAAAAAAAAAATTAAAACAAACAAAAAGCCCACAGAGAGTGTTTGTTGAATGAAAAAAAGGAAAGGAACAGAAAACGACAGACAGACGGAAAGAAAGAAAAGGGAAAGGAAAAAAGAAAAGGAAGAAGGAAAGCGAAAGGCGCGAAGGAAAGAGGGGAAAGGATGGAGGAAGGGGGAGGAAAGGAAAAAGGAAAGGAAAGGAAGAAAGTGAAAAAGCAATCCACAAAATAGGAGAAAATATGTACAAATCATGTGTCTGATAAGAGATTTGTATCTAAAATATCTTAGAACTCGGGAAGACAAGCACTTCATATATTGATGATTATTATAAAAAATACAGAAGCTGGGCGTGGTTGGCCACGCCTTTAATCCTAGCACCTTGAGAGGCAGAGGGAGACGAGTGGGAGGCGAGTGCAGGCAGATCTTTGTGAATTCAGGGCCAGCCTGTTTTACAGAGTGAACCCCAGGACAGGTGGAACTACAGGGGGACCCCTTCGCGAAAACAACAAAAAAAAAAAAAAAAACAGAAAAAAAGTATGCAGGTCAATGATAGAATGCTTGCATAGCATTCACAACTTCCTGGATTCCATCCATCTACTTTGGAAAAATTAATCAATCAATTGTGGAAATGACTTTTGTAAATATGGACATGCTCTGGACAATTGACTTTTCCCTAACCTTGCAACCAAAAAGTTAATCTTATGTTTTGAGATCATTTAATTCTATCTCATATTGTTTATGATGCAAATGAGCTTACTAGGCCTTGGGCTCCTCTCGTAACCTAAACATATAGCAATAGTCCCTCGTGATCCTTCCTTGCCCTTGACCCAGAATAATGTGTGTGTGTGTGTGTGTGTCTGTGTGTGTGTGTGTGTGTGCTGGATATAAAGCAAGTGTTGCAAGCATGGATAGTCCTTAGAAGCAACAAGAATTATCCCATTTGTGTTCCAAAGTATATGTGGGATTACATTGATCACATGTTTGTGCTTGTCTGTGCTATTCTGGGTCAGAAAGAGCAAATTCCTCCTCTAGTAAGATAAAGGTCTGTTTTTACTTCCCCATTTTATGCTGGATTTACAATTTCAAAAAAGAAGGAGTGAGGCTTTGTTCAAGAGCATAGTTCCAGGAGAAATCTGAAGGAACAGGTTTTCAGAGCAGTTTGGGTTAGAATGAATGCTAAGAGTCAGGTTGTTCTTATTCAGGCATTGCTATAATATAGCGTCACACACAACTGCAATAAATTATAACATTCCAGAAATTCACAAATGTTGGTGAGATCCTAAGGGAATTGGATCCCTCATGCACTGCTTCTGGGAATATAAAATTCAATAGTCATTATACAAAACAGTGTGATGATTCCTCAAGCATTTAAAACATAGAAATGCCATATGATTCAGCAGTTCTGCTTCTTGATATGTATCCAAACAAAGGCGAAGCCCGGAACTGAGCAATGTTTGACAATCCATATTCATAGCAGTATTATTCATGACAGAAAGGTGGAAGGAACTCAAATGTCTATGAATAGATGAATAGGTAAACAAGACCCGGCATGGACATATAATAGAATATTAAGCAACCTTAAAATAAGGAAATACAGCTTTTCAAAGGACAGTGATTTGCATCTGTGGACACTGTCCCTGGAGTGGTTGTTGATGTGTTTCTCTCCTCTCTTCATTTATTGTTGATGGTAATAAAAGCTGTTTGTAGGCCCCTATCAAAGAAGAAGGGAATATGTACACATGCTGCTATATAGAGGCAAACTTGAAAACTTGAAGATATTATTCTAACGGTAATAAGTCCATAACAAAAGGACAAATACTATACGAGTCCTCTCTCGTATAAGGTTTGTAGAGTATTCAAATTAACTGAGACAAAGAATGGTAGTTGTCAGGAGCTGGAGGCAGAAGGGAATGGAGAGACAGTGTTTAATAATTCATTCAGCTGGAGAAAATGAGAACATTCTGAAAATGGACAGTAGTGATGGTTTCATGACAAGGTGAAAGTCATAAAACTATGAACTTAAAAATGATTAGGAGAAGCTGTAATTCAATGCAATCCCAATTAAAATCCCCAAGACTTTCTTCACATGCTTAGAAAAAAAAAAATCCTTCAATTCATATGGAAAAACAAAAAACCCTGAATAGCCAAAGCAACCCTGAGTGAAAAGAACAATAAATACAGGGGCGATCTCTATTCCAGACTTTAAACTATACTACAGGACTATAGTCATAAAAACAGCTTGGTACTGGCACAAAAACAGACCTGCTGACCAATGGAACAAAACTGAAGATCCAAACTTGAGAACATACAATTTCGGCCACCTCATATTTGCCAAGGGGGCCAAAAAGACACAATGGAAGAAAGACAGCATCTTCAGCAAATGGTGTTGGCAAAACTGGATCACCACTTGTAGAAGAATAAAATTAAACCTCTACCTCTTACCCTGTACAAAAATCAACTCCAAATGGATCAAAGACCTCAACGTGAAACCCAAAACTCTGAAGGTGATAGAAGAAAAAGTTGGCAACAACCTACAAGACATAGGTGTAGGAAAAGACTTTCTCTTTTTTTTCTTCTTTTTTAAATGTTATTATTTTTTTTTAATTTTATTTATTTTCATATGTGTATGAATGTACTGTCTGCATGTAGGTTTGTGCCCCCGTGTCATGCAATGCCGCGGAGGTCAGAAGAGGGTGTCGGATTCCCCTGGAACTGGAGTTAAAGACGGTTTTCAGCCACCATGTGGGTGCTGGGGATCGAACCCAGGTCCTCTGCAAGAGTAGTTGGCACTCTTAACTGCTAGGCCATCTCTCCAGCCCCAGAAAAGACTTTCTAAATCAGACAGCAGCTGCACAGGAAATAAGGTTGACAATTGACAAGTGGGACCTTATTAAACTCAAAAGTTTCTGTACAGCAAAAGAAACAATCAGGAAAGTGAAGAGAAAACCCACAGAGTGGGTGGAAACATTCATTGCTGATACATCTGACAGAGCATTAACTTCCAGAATATATAAACTACTCAAAAAGCAAAGAAGAAACCAAATGACTCACTCAAAAGATAAAGAGCTGAACAGAGACTTCACAAGTGAGGAAATAGAAATGGCTGAGAAACATCTTAAAAAGTGTTCAACATCGCTAATAACTAAGGAAATGCAAATCAAAACCACTTTAAGATAACATCTCTCTCCGATAAAGCTGACTAGAATCAAGGAAACAAATGATACCAAATGCTGGAGCGGTTATGGGGAAAGGGAAACACTCATCCACTGCTGGTAGGAATGGAAACTCATACAAGCATTATGGAAAGCAGTGTGGAGAACCCTTAAAAGATTCAAAATGAGCTTACCACCCGCCCCAGCCATACCACTTCTGGGTATCTATCCACAAGACTCATCTTACCGCAGAGATACGTGTATAGCCATGTTTATTGCAGCTCTCTTCTCAATAGCAAAGAGCTGGAACCAACCCAAGTGTCCCTCAACTGACGAGTGGATAGAGAAAATATGGTACATCTACACAATGGAGTTCTATGCAGCAGTAAAAAAAGATGATACCATGAAATTTGCAGGCAAATGGATGGAACTAGAAGATATTATGTTAAGTGAAGTAACACAGTCCCAGAAAAACAAATGACGAAGGGTATCCCTCAGCTGTGGATGCTAGCGCCAATTACCTAGTTGTAAGGCAAACTGAGCAACATTAATGTTATAGTCCTCATGATCTGAAAACAACTGTGCTCTGATATTGTGAATCTTTAGACAGGCTCTAGAACTAACCTACCATTTATTTTCAGACTATGGATTTTTGGTATATGATGGTAGGCATGTATACATATTTTAGAGTAACATTAAGTTAAAATGGAAAAATTTGAATCAAGAAATATGATATGGAAATAACACACAGTTTGTTTTCAGAAGATACAATTTTAGTATAGGTGCAATGTATCAGGCTTGTGTAAATTAGCCTTTCTGGGTGCTTAATGACCATACTGAATACCCACACCAATTTGGCCGAGGGACCTCAGGGATAACTTTGTTCCTTGCCCTCAGAGGTCAACTAAGTCTCAGGGAACTATGCATGGGGGCATCGCTTGAAATGTCCTGCAAATGTGAGTCACCAGTCTTCCTGTGTAGGGAGATCTTGGAGATCCACTAATGGGACTTCAGCCAGTGTCCAGTCTATAAAGAGGAAATCTGCTTATGCTTCAAAAAGGGAAGCCTGGTCTAGCAAGACCTGATTTTGTCCTCAAGTGGATGGAACTGGTAAATGAAAAGCCAAAAGAAGACAGGGGCTCCCACCCCCCCAAAAAAAAACCCTCGAGTGACCTCTGAGGACCAGATCCTCATCTGACCTTGAGAAAACAAAAACCTTGGTTAATCTGGGCTAACTGTATGGCCTTAAGCATCCAAAAGGAAAGTATAACCAGAAATAAATAATCAGTAAGGTCTGAGAAATTGTACTTCAGATATAAAACTTGAGATCTGCAATATACTTATACACATAAAATAAAAATAATAAAATATTTTTAAAGTGGAAAAAACTTGAGATCTTAGTAAACAGACAAAAAGAAAAAAAAGAGCACTGTTGTTTTGCTTATATTCAATTCTTACTGGCAAGTGTATCTACTCTGTGGTTGCCACTGCTTTTGCCATTCTTCACAGACATGAGACACAGCTTTTTAACCCTCCAATATGGACTGAAAACTAATGTTTCTCCAAGAATCCTCCAAACCTTCAATGCCAGATGGGGACTACTGAGATATCCAGCTAGTAGATTGAGCAGCTACTGGGATTTCAGCCTCTTCAGAGTGTAGACTGCCATTTTTGGACTACCCAGGCTGTGTCATGGAGGCCAGTGCAGGAAGATCAAGACAGGACACAAGCTTGCTGGACCTCATTTGGGTGACCACGGAGGGGAGGGACCCCAGTGTGGAGCACGGGGGCAGGATTGATGGTTGTTTGGGCTTGCCAGGGAGGAGCCTTCAAGTACTTCCTTGGGGAAAACATGACATTTTTTAGCAAAAAACAAAAAAGAAGAAAAAAAAAAAAAAGAAAATCCTCCAACTCAGGTGATATGTGTATGTATGTATATATTTATGTATGTATATATACACATGTATATATATATAATATATATATATATATATATGCAATATGACAAGTTGGAGAGGAACACAGAAAATGAGGGGGTAAAAAAAGACTCGATGTTCTCCTACCAATAAAGCAGAAAGGGTCTCCTTGAGTCACAGCAAGAGCTCAACATCCAGGCACCCAGCTTACACCCTCACCGACCTGGAAATACTTGTGCCAGCAGCAGTGGCAGCCATATATGCCTGTATATCCAAATCTAATTGGCTATTGGCTCTCTCCTTAGAGGAAATGATCCCATGGTGATGCTACCAGCTTGACATCCTCTACAAGGTTAGGATATCTAGAGCAACAGTAAGACCCTTGTCATATTTAACAGGGAAATATGTAGTTCATGGATAAACAATCATCTAACATATGTTGTCTATACCCAAAGTAACCTACTCATAACTATTAATGCTCGTTTAGATTACCTATATATTCTAATTGCGTTGTTGCTTCATTAGAGGATCGAAAGGATTAGTTGCTGGACAACTGTCAGCGCATGAAGGAAACAGGGCAGAATGTGACCAGAGAGTCCAAGACAACAGCCCCAGTAGCAGAGTGGAGATCTGCTTCTTATCCACCTGCGCCAACCTTTTCTAAGCCCAGGGAATAATCTGCGGAAGACGGGGGCGTGCGTCAGAAGTAAGGCTGCGATTGGGGTGAATGGTGCTAAACTACAGTCAATGTAGTCTGGACCCTCATTTGATCATCCTTGATTGAACATACAAACCCCCCCCCCCCAAAAAAAAATCTGGAGGTGGGCTTGTGGGGGTTTGGAGCCACAACATCAGCCTGCAAATTGGTTTTACATGACAGGTGCTTGTGTAACTCATCGGATTATAATCTTATAGCTAAAACATGGAAAAAAATGAGCAGAGATATACAGGACAGGTCATGGCAGAAGTGCACTGATTTCTCGTTTGTTGGGGTGGGTTGGGGGGAAGGGATAGGGGAGATATGCCTGAACTGAATTGGAAAATGATGTATGAAATGCACAAAGCATCAATAAAAAAAATGTTAAAAAAAAAAAAGACTGGCTCTCCCAAAAACAATAAGCCTCTGCTTTGAAAAAAGAAAAAAAACTCTGGAAAGACTTGGAAAAAGATGCAAGACATATATGGCAGAATGCAGGATCTCAGGTGGGGTGGGGAGCATGGAAAGGGAAGTGACTCTAAATTCGATTGAGAAATGATGTGTGATATATGGAAATAGTTTAATAACAATAATGAATTTTTAAAAAGAGAGGCTGTAAAAATGGCTCAGCATGTAAAGTACTTGCTGCCAAGCTCGTGGATCTGTATTCAATCTTCAGCACCCACATTTGGAAGGAGAGAATTGACTCCTATGTAAGCTACTCTCTGACCTTCACATGTGCACTGTGGCATGTATGTAAATGAAATATATAACATATATTTACTTTATATTTATTTAGCTATAATATATAAATAATTAAGTAAAATAAATATATACTAAAAACTAACTGTAAAATAATGTTTAAGGGGCTAGGGAGATGGCTCAGCACTGGCTGTGCAGGCCTGATGACCTGAGTTTCATCCCCTGAACCTAGATAAATAAAGAGCAGGGGCCATGGTGTGTATTTGTAATCCCAGCACTCCTACCTATAGATAAGAAATGGAGACAGGGAGATGGGCCAGGAGCTCGGAGGCCAGTCTAGTCTGGAGTATGCTGCTGGAAACCAGCAAAAACTAAGGAGACTCTGCCTCAACATGGTGGAAAGCAAGAACCAACTTCCAAAAATTGTCCTCTGACTTCCACATACATGCCATGGCATGTGCAGACTCAATTTAAAAAATAGCTAGAATAATATAATTCATGTTAGACACATTTCACCACAATACAAAATAAGACGACAGTGTTTTTTTCCTTAAGATTGTGAAAGGTCCTCCCCTTCTCTTCTACTAACATAATTTAAAAATAGGCAAGGCATCTGAGTAGACATTCCTCTAAGAAGATATGTAGGTTCCTCCGTGGTCTCTGCTTCAATCCTGCCTCAATCTCCTCTTGCCTTGGCTTCCTTTGATGATGGACTGTTGGAACTGCTGTATGAGCTGCTGGGATTTCTAGCCAAGCATGCTGGGGTCAGATCTCCCCAGCTATGGAACAGAAATCCTTGCTGGATGGAAAATTCATAAAAGAAAGCTCTTGCGAAAAGCCGAGACCAACAATAGCTTGAGGGATCTCAGTGAACCACCTCACCGTTTCCTGAGTACTTGGGAATTGCTGAGGCCCCTGCCAGTGCTGACAGTCGCTACGGGCAGATGGTACCTGGAGGCTCACCGGTGTCCAGACAGCTCATATTGCAAATTATAACCTATTTTCTGCACCATTGCTGACGCCCAGTGACCCATGTCAGAAATACTTCCAGCTGACTCAGATGTGGACACCTTGGCAGTGTTTATGGCCAGCAGCCGAACCACAGATGTCGCAAATCGGAACAGTCCAGCTACACCGCCAAATAGCCTTAATCTCTGTTCCTCCCACAATGTATTGTTGAACGCTGAAATAAAACACTCAGATGCCAAGAACAGCACACACACACACCCAAATGCAGGAAAAAACAATATGCACTAACTAATATCCAGGCAGCCATGGGTCTCTCGGATCCAGCCACTCAGTCCCTGCTGGGAAATGGCTCTGCCAACATCAAGCTAGTGAAAAATGGGAAGAACCCGCTCCAGAAGGCTGCAGAGCAGGGGCAGTAGTCATCAACATAACTTCTTGAGAAGTTGGAGGGTAAAGAGCCCCACCCACAGGAGTCCTCCAGCTGTGAGATCTTGCCCCCCCAGCCCAGGAGAACTAAGAGCTTCCTCAATTACCATGCAGACCTGGAAACCTCAGCAAGAGAACTAGAGCAGAACCTGGCAGCTGCCATGGGATCGAGGAGGAAAAAGACCAGCCAGGCCCAGGCCCAGCCCCAGCCCCAGCCATCATCGGAATGGTGACTTGCTGCTGCAGAAACCAAACAAATCCCAATCCAGCCCAGAGGATGGCCAAGTAGCTACTGCGTCATCCAATCTTGAGACCAAGAAGGACCACGGTAAAACAGGGGCCAAAACCGACTGTGCACTCCACCGGGTCCAGAGCCCAGCGCCAAGCGATGAGGAATCCAGCTGGACCACACTGCCCCAAGACAGTGCGTCTCCCAGATCCCCGGATCACTCATTTCAGAAAGATCCAAATTTGCCGCCTGGCTGGAAAAGAATCAGTGACATTTACTGGCACATCCCAACAGGAACGACGCAACGCAGTGAGAACAGCTGGCCTGTCTCCATCAATCAAAGCAGATCTTCAGGGTTCTAGGAGAGGGTCAATTAGCTCTGTAACGCCCTCTCCCACCCCAGAGAATGAGCAACAGCCACGGAGTGATTTTGCTGTTCTGAATGGGGGAAAGATTAATAGTGACATTTGGGAGGATTTGCATGCAGCCACAGTTAACTCAGACCCCAGTTCAAAGGCAGGTGGATCTTTGTGAGTTCAAGGCCAGCCTGGTCTACAATGTGAGTTCCAGGACAGCTGGGGCTACAGGGAGACCCTGTCTCGAAAAGACAAAAAAAAATAAAATAAAATAAATAAAAGTTTGAAGGATCAACACTATGCTATGCATCTTTGAAACTCAGAAACACCCCTTGTGCTGATGACGATGATTCTTGTAGTATCAACTGTGACCCAGAGACCAAGTGTTTCACTGTGTGCTCTCTAGGCCAGGTAGCATGGGAGGATCTCGCCCCTGGGAAAAGCAGCGTTGCTGTCAACAACTGCATCAGGCAGCTTTCTTACTGCAAAAATGACATCTGAGACAGCCTTCCATTCAGTTGTTAATGCTTTGTCTCCAGAGAATTTATCCATAACCAGTGTTAGACAAGCATGTTCTCTCATCTTGCCACCATCATGTGACATGCAAAGAAGCATGAATATTTTATTTTCTGTAAGCTATTCTATTCCATTCTATTTTATTTATTTATTTATTTATTTATTTATTTTGGTCTTTTTGAGACAGGAATTCCCTATAGCCCCAGCTGGCCTGGAACTCACTCTGTAGACCAGGCTGGACTTGAATTCACAGAGATCTGCCTGCCTCTGCCTCCCGAGTGCTAGGATTAAAGGCATGTACCACCACTCCTGGCTTAAAGACAATTCTTAGCTGCCATGTGGGTGCTGGGAATCAAACCTGAGTCCTCTGCAAAAGCAGTTAGTGCTCTTAACTGCTGAGCCATCTCTCCAGCTCCCAAAATTCATTAACTTTTTCTTTCCCTCTTTTTGAGACAGGGTCTCCCTTTAGTCCCAGCTGGTCTGGAACTTGCTATGTAGACCAGGCTGGCCTTGAACTCACAGAGATCTGCCTGCCTCTTCCTCCCAAGTGCTGGGATTAAAGGTGTGCACCACCATGCCCAGCCAGTCTTTTTCTTATTGTAAATATTGTCAACATGACTTCACACACACACGAACGCACACACACAGAAGAATGTGGCCACACCCTTCCTAGAGAACTAATGCTGCATCCTTGGAGTGAATGGTGCTGAAGTTCATTTCACCGTTCTCCTGACTGGATCTGTCATAAGCAGCCTTTTGGTCCTTTGGCACTTTGCCCTGTTTTGAGCATCCAAAACATTTAGACACTGAATAGCAAATACCATTGAATTGCTGTAAAAATAAGGTGACGAATTTGGGGTTAGTTTTCATAAAACTGATTCTGTTGGTTGACAAGAATTGGCTGTTGGCATCAGCACAGACACCAACTAGTAGCCCTCCTCGGTGAGCTCCTCAACACATGGACACCATTTCATGCCTACAGCTGTTTGTGGGGTGTTCGGGGGAAAGAGTGAAATGTTCAAATTGATGAAAAACTAAATTTGAGGAATTAAAATGAAATAAAAAATAGCCTTTAAGATGGTTTTCAATCTGATTATTTTAAAAAAGAGATTAACAAAAAATGCATTTTGAATTGAACATATTTCAAATTTTGCCTTACGTTGTCCAGTGCAGCTAGAGAATTAAAGTACACTATGGCCATTCTCTCCCCAGACATGAAAATGAATATGCTTACACCTTTCATCCTTAGTTTGATTACCAGCTAATATGCAATTTAGAGTTGAGGAAATGCTATTCTTGTCTCTGTCCTGCACTCATTTTACTTCCCTGCCACTTGATTCCCGGTAGTCCATTGCCTAGAGGTAGAATTCTCTACCCCAACCTTTCTTTAATGCTTTTTGTCCAGAAAGCTGTCTTTCCATCATATATCGTCCATGGCAAAAAACATTTGAAACCTTCTCAAATTTATGTATTTAGTATTAGAAATTTGATTATACTTGAACAGATATGCTTTAAAACTTCTATTTTTCCATTTTACTTTCAAGTTTTAAATTTTTCTTATCAGAGCAAAATATAGATAGGAATAATGAAATGTTTGAAAGCTGCCCCCAAATTGCAGTTTCCTACTTCTTTTTATGTATATAAGAAACTGAACTATAAAGATTCGCAGATTTAGACTCTTGTTGACAATGTTTCAAAAAGAAGTTGCAGCTGGGCCTGGTGGCGCACACCTTTAATTCTAGCACTCAGGAAACAGAGTCAGACAGATCTCTGTGAGTTCAAGGCCAGCCTGGTCTACAGAGTGAGTTCCAGGACAGCTGGGGCTACAGGGAGACCCTGTCTCGAAAAGACAAAAAAAA
>VZQC01004736.1:646029-659149 GCA_009823505.1 Rhizomys pruinosus | reverse complement strand
CTTCTCGTCCACCTGTGCCCCTTGTCTAAGCCTAGGGAAAAATCTGTGGAAGAGGGGGCGTGGTAGAATGTAAGGGCTGTGATTGGGGTGAACGGTGAACCTACAGCAATATAGCCTGGAAACTCATATGATCAACTTGATTGAACATAAAAGCCCCCCTGCTGGATGGTGGGACCAAGGGGCTGTGTGGGTTTGGACACAACTGCTTGCAAATTGGTTTTACATGAAGGATGCTTGTACTCAAAAATTATCACCTATTGCTAAAAAATGGAAAAAAAAACAGAGAAAGATGCAGGACAGTTATGGCAGAATGCATGATCTGGGATGGGGTGGGGTGGGACTGGGGGAAGTGAAGGGGAAATATGCCTGAACTGAATTGGAAAATGATGTATGAAATACACAAAGCATCAATAAAAAAAAAAGTAATGATTCTGAAGAATTAAGCTTATAACCTTAAAAAAAAAAGTGGCGCACGCCTTTAATCCTAGCACTCAGGAGGCAGAGGCAGGTGGATCTTTGTGAGTTCAAGGCTAGCCTGGTCTACAGAGTGAGTTCCAAGCCAACCAGAGCGACAGGGAGACCCTGTCTCGAAAAGACAAAAAAAATGGATATGAATAAGGACAGATTGCCATTGGAACGATGGAGGTCAGAATGCATGGAATAAGGAACAAATGGAAAGAAAGGAAAGAGCCTAAGTATAGACCTGTCTACTATCAACATGGGTCATGAAGGAAAAGAGAAAATTAAATTTAGCTAAAAAGAATTGAGTAACTCAGGAAAAGCACAGTGATACTATCTGATTTCATGGTTCAAAAATGTACAATTCTCTCTCTCTCTCTCTCTCTCTCTCTCTCTCTCTCTCTCTCTCTCTCTCGTCTTTTGTAGCACTGACTAGCCTCAATCTCACTAGGAACTTCTCTTTTTCTTGCCTTTACCTCCACACGCTGGGATTACAGGCATCTTTCACCATCCCCTGTTTATGCGGTGCTGGGGAACAAAGCAGGACTTCATGCGCGCTAGGCAAACATTCTGCCAGTTGAGCTCTATCCAAAGAGGCACATTTGTTCATGTTTTTAAATTTTTCTTAAATCTAGGCACATCTGGCAGTTACTGGAACCTCACACTTTCCATTTGCCAGTCAGGAGTTGTCATTGCCTGCCACCTTCTGGTAAGATCGAGAAAGCAGTAGCATCCATGGGGAAAAAAATGTGGCACTTGTTTTTCACCTAGACATCCGTGTTCTTGATTGTGAAGAGAATGTTTTGCAGGAAACACAGAACATGTTGACAGAGTCCAAAAGTAATTCAGAGGCATCAGATTTCAAGCACAGGAATGTTTCACTAACACTTTAACCAATTTACTTCATTTCAGTGTTCCCTGTAATAAGTGCAAAAGACTGACCATTGTTAAAAGTCACCTTCTCACCAACAACAGAAAAGACTGCATCAAAGAACTGACTGAAATGGTGAATCTGGTGGGGTTGGGAAGGAGACACGGGTCTAGATTCGATTTGTAACATAATCTTCTACAAAAAATATATAAAACAATAAATTAAAAAAAATAATAAGCCAGGCGTGGTGGCGCACGCCTTTAATCCTAGCACTCGGGAGGAAGAGGCAGACGGATCTTTGTGATTTCAAGGCCAGCCTGGTCTACAGAGTGAGTTTCAGGACAGCTGGGGCTACAGGGATACCCTGTCTCAAAAAGACCTCCCCAAATAAATATAAACAAATAAATAAATAAATAAATAAATAAATAAATAAATAAATAAACAAATAAAAGGATAAAAGGGAAAAAATATTAAAGTTGATCCGAATAATGTGTTCCAACTTAAAAAAAAAGTCACCTTCTAGCCCAGTGTGGTGGCGTATGCCTTTAATCCTAGCACTCAGGAGGCAGAGACAGGCAGATCTTTGTGAGTTCAAGGCCAGCCTGGTCTACAGAGCAAGTTCCAGGCCAGCTGGAGCTACAGGGAGACCTTGTCTCAAAAACACCAAAAAAATGCTATTAATACGTGGCATGAAGTTGCTGAGTGGGAGTAAGGTGAGGGTAGATGGGGGAAGGAGTCTGACTATCATCAAAATATATTGTATGAATTTCACAAATAAAAATAGAAATAAAACTTTCAATACTTACAAAGTATAAATTCTAAATGGTAGCATTGCCTTCTGTTATACTTTCATGAACAGAAACTTGTTCTTTTGTAGTAGTGCATAAAAGGAGGGTGCATTTTCTAGTCAGTGTCTCAAATTAGATGAAATACAGCAAGACTGCATCTTAAGGCATGTCTATCATAGCACTGAGAAAAATGCTAATTTGTTAGTTATTAACATTTTATTCAACAAATACTTACTGAGCATTTACTAATATAGCAAGCAGTGGACACTAGGTATATAATGATGAATGAGACAGACACAGGCCCCACTTTCAGTGAGTTTATCAGGATGTAGAGCAATAGAACTGCCCCCCTGACTTGGTTCCTCAGGATACGCCAAGAAAAGCTTCGTGGTCAGACTACCTCGAGAAATACTGCATGCTAACTCATTTCTTCTTTATTAAATGCTAAAGTCATGTGGTAAAGCAACAGCAGCAACAACAACAACAACAAAACCTCACTTATAGCTGGGCCGGGTGGCACACACATTTAATCCCAGCACTTGGAAGGCAGAGGCTTGTGGATCCCTGTGAGATAGAGGTGGTATCTCAGGAAGACTCTGTCTCAAAAAGACCCTCCCCCCCCAAAAAAATCTCACTTGGAAGCCAAGTTCCACTAATCCTAGCATTAGGGTAGATGAGACAGGAGTGTGGCCCAGTTCCAGGTCAGCCTAGGCCGTTACATAGCAGGATCCTGTGTCTAAATGCTGGAGGAGGAAGAGGAGGAGAAGGAGAAAGAGGAAGAAGAGGAGAAGGAGGAGGAGACAGTTTGCTTAGTTTGTTTCACTTATATAATCCACACATACCTATTTCTTTATTTTGAAGCAAAGTATTTCTTTTTTGAAAATTTTTTTAATGTTTTCTAATTATTTTATTTTTATTTATTTTTGCTTGTTTTTTGAGACAGGGTCTCCCTGTAGCCCCAGCTGGACTGGAACTAGCCTTGTAGACTAGGCTGGCCTTGAACTCATAGAGATCCGCCTGCCTCTGCCTCCCGAGTGCTGGGATCAAAGGCGTGTACCACCATACCCAGCTTAAAGATGGTTGTTAGCTGCCATGTAGGTGCTGGAAATCAAACCTGGGTCCTCTGCAAGAGCAGTTGGTGCTCTTAACCACTGAGCCATCTCTCCAGTCCCTTGAACATTTTTTGTTTATTATTTTTATGTGTATTGCCTGCATGTATGTAAGTGCACTCATTTCATGCAATGCCCATGGAGGTCAGAAGAGGGCGTTGGAATCTCGTGGAACTGGAGCTATGGATGGTTGTTAGCTGCCACGTGGATGCTGGGAATCGAACCTGGGTCCTCTCCAAGAGCAGGCAGTGCTCTTAACTGCTGAGCTATCTCTCTGGCCCCAAAGCAGGGTATTTCTAACATTGCCCAGGCTGGCCTCAGAGCTCTGCGGTTCTCCTGCTTCAGCCTCTGTAAAATCCTTGCAATTACAAGCATGTACTACTACCATACAAGACTTCCAAGTTTATTAAATGATGTAAATAAATTCAGAGTCAGAATTATGATATGTAATATAAAAAGTGCCTATTAGTTTTTTTGTTTTTCTTGGGGGGGGTTATTTTTGAGACAGGATTTCCCTGTAGGTCCAGCTGGCCTGGAACTCACTATGTAGACCAGGCTGGCCTTGAACTCACGGTTCTCCTGCTTCAGCCTCTGTAAAATCCTTGCAATTACAAGCATGTACTACTACCATACAAGACTTCCAAGTTTATTAAATGATGTAAATAAATTCAGAGTCAGAATTATGATATGTAATATAAAAAGTGCCTATTAGTTTTTTTGTTTTTCTTGGGGGGGGTTATTTTTGAGACAGGATTTCCCTGTAGGTCCAGCTGGCCTGGAACTCACTATGTAGACCAGGCTGGCCTTGAATTCAGAGATCCACCTGCCTCTGCCTACACACCCGGCTAGTTTTTTACTTTAAAAGTTTACTTATATTTTATGTGTATGAGTGTTTGGCCTGCATGTAAGTGCACCACATGCTTACAAGGCCCATGGAGGCCAGCCAGAAGAGAGTATCTGATCCCCTGGAACTGGAGGTATAGACAGTTTTTAGCCACCACACAGATGCTAGAAACCAAACCCAGGTCCTCTGTAAGAGCAACCAGTGTTCTTAACTACTGAGCCATTGGACCAAGCCCTCCTGTTAAAGTTATTTTTATTTTTATTTGTGTGTGTGTGTGTGTGTGTGTGTGTCTGTGTGTGTGTGTGTGTGTGTACACGCACATGTATGCAGGTGCCTATGGAGGCTAAAAGAGGGTTTGGATCTCTGGAGCTCGAGTTACCGGTGGTTGTGAGCTGCAATTAGGTGCTGGGAATCAAACTCCTGTTTTCTGCAAGAACACCAAGGGCCCTCAACTACTGAGCCATCTCTCCATCCCTAAGAGCTCCTATTAGAAAAAGGCAAAAACGGGAAAAAGATAGCAATAGGCAACCCACAAAAGAAACTAATAAAAAATGTTCAGCCTCACTTGTAACTAAGAAACAGAAATTAAAACAATAAAAAAACAGATTTTTGGCAATTTACTAGCAAAGCTATAGCAAGATGATTTTTTTAATTTTAGCATTTATTTTTAACTTTTTATGTATATGAGTGTTTTGCCTGCATGTATATAAGTGCACCTGTGTCGTGCAATGCCTGCAGAGGTCAGAGGAAAGTACCAGATCCCCTGGAATTGAAGTTACAGACAGTTGTTAGCTGACACGTGGGTGCTGGGAACTCCGTCCTCCTCAAGAGCATCCAGTGCCCTTAACTACTGAGCCATCTTTCTAGCCCAAGATTATTTTTTAACAGTGTTGAGAAGATGTAAGGAAGAAGATACTCCCACAACTGCTAGTTGGAATATAACATGGATCAATGTTTTAAGAAAGTGATTTGTCAATATCTAGCAGTTTTATCTCTATGCATCTCTCTTATAAAAATGCTTGCACAGGTGCCCAAAGATTTATGTGTAAAAGAGGTCCACTGTATTATTGCTTGATGAGTGAAAGACTGTAAAGAACCGTCTGGGGCAACCATGGTAGCACACGCCTTTAATCCCAGCACTCAGGAGGCAGAGGCAGGTGGATCTCTGTGAGGTCAAGGCCAGCCTGGTCTACATAGTAAGTTCTAGGATAGCTGGGGCGACCCTGTCTCAAAAAGACAAAAATAAATAAATAAATAAAAAAAGAAAGAACCAACTGTCCATCACTTGGGCATTTAATAAACTGTATTACATCCACACAAAGGTTTAGCATTAAACTATTACAATGATGAAAGAGTTCTAATTGGAGATGACTGACCAAAGGTATGTGCTTATCTACCTCCCTTTTGACATCACATTAAAACTGTAATAAAGGATTAAGCTCTGAACAGTGAAGAAAATGGGCTTAACAAATTCCTGGAAGATTAGAAAATGTCAACTGATGAAATAGAATGGAACAGGCATTGTATCTGGAAAAATCCCACAGAGGCTGCCACTTCAGGGCTAGCAAGGACTCAAGGTCAAAGTAAGACAGGAGTCTGAAAACCAGGAAGTGAATTGGAATACTGCCCTTGAAACAAATGCTCCCAGTGGCTCACTGCTATTCCCCCACCTTCTAGCCCCATATTTCATATAGTGAACCAACCGTTTACTTCCTAGTTTTAAAAAAGGCAAACAGGGCTGAAGAGATGGCTCCATCATTAACAGCACTAGCTGCTCTTGCAAGGGACCTGGGTTCAGTTCCCAGCACCCACATGTCAGCTAACAACTGTCTGCAACTCCAGTTTCAGGGTATCCGACACCCTCTTCTGACCTCCGTGGCATTGCATGACATGGGTGCACCAACCTACATGCAGACAGTACATTCATACACATAAGAAAATGATAAATAATAAATTTAAAAAATTTTTTAAGGTTTTAAAAAGTTCTAAAAAGAAAAAAAAAAGTTTTACCCGCCAGAAAGAGAAAACTGTAACTGATTTCAGAAAGAAAAAGTTGGCTACCCATATAGAAGTACAAATTAAGGGCTAAGTATATAGCTCACTAATAGAACATTTGCTAGTGCATGCCCAAGACCCTGGGTTCAATCCCCAGTACCACAAAAATGAAGAAACAAAAATTAGATTTCTCATTAGATTTCTCATTAGCAAAACTGGATGTTCAAACAATACTTTAAAATTGTTAGGGAAATTATTCTGAAGTCATGTTGCTTTTCCTGGGGAGATGTGAACAAATGTCTATTCACCCCATTCAGGGCACCAATGGCAGACCAAAGTAACAACTCCACCCAAGGCCGACTGGGTGAAGCAATGAGTTTTCTGGGGGTTACTCACAGGAGAAGGGTGGACTGTTACTTACATAAGTGTAGGTGACTAAAAACAGCTGCATCCCTGAAAAGTTCCACCCCACCGCAAGTGATGAGGACCTCAGAGGAGCTACATCGTGGTGTGCCACCTTTCGTTAATCTTCTGCCTGTCTACTCTGACACACTCCGCTCCAGGTCACATGCAGCTAGGAGACAGGATGGAGTCCTAGGTGGACTGAGTATTAACAGCACCATTAGCATTACTACAAGCCCAGCTATCACTGTATTTGTCCGCTTATTTAATTGCTATGCTTGTGGATCCCAAGTTATCTTTGCTCCACAGTGGTGATAAAATGGCAGATCATCATTCCCAGAGGAAAAAGCTATATTCATAAAAACAGGAGATAAAACCCAGTCAAGCAGTTTTATGGCAAGAACCTCGAAAACAAGCAGCTCCCCATTCTTGCCTTTGTCCAGAAGCAAGAAATGTCCTTAGTTCTGCACTGGCCAGAGCCCAGAAATGCCAGACATGTTTGGGCACTCCAGTTTCTGGTCTGAGTTCTTGTAAAACTCCAGTCTAGATGTTTATGCCTTTGAACAGCTTTGGAATTGGATCTCTGAATCTGCGTGGTAGAAATAGGTCATATCTGTTCTAGTCTTGGTAGTGATGCTATTAACCTTTCAACCCCGTGTACCCAGCTACTGCTTTAATTTTACCTCCCCTCATATACTGCAGAGCCATTCTCTGATGGTCCTACTGCAATCTAACTCAACTATCTGGGTTCCCTTGATTGCTCTCCAAGGCCTGGAAGTCAGCTGGAAGTGTAGACCCAAAACCTTTCCCTGTCCCAATTTCAGCCCATCCCTCAAATGATTTGAGTCTCAATTCTTGAGGGAAGAATGTTACATGGAGATTATTGAGAATGGACCCTGCCTCCCGTTTCCCTGGTAACACCACAAAGAAAAGCTTCACAATTGCCTCTCCTTAGGATTTAAAATACCGTATGAAAAGATGGAGGTATTGGGGCCTTGTTGAGGCTCATTATGGGAAATCTACTTCCTCTCAAACAAATGGAATCCAAGGCCCTGGGTAGAGATATGACATTCTGATCTGCTCCAAAGATTAGAAATAATATACTACTGTCTCCTTCCTTAAGAGTTAATCCAGAGGGGCTTGTCAATCACTTAGCCAAGAGACAACCACACAGAAAAGCTGAGTCACCTGAAGACGTGCTAAAGAGCTGGGAGGAATAATTATCTGCTTAAGGTGACTTCTCAGAACACATCCCCGGTGCAGCTGCTTCCAGAGCAGCACTGATGAGCCTGCCCGATTTTCTGATTTCTAACTCAAAAAGCCTAACTTTTCATGGATTTCTTTTAAGCATACCACCCGAATGCCTAAGCATGTCTGAACTTGCCAGCTGTCTTGGACCCTAACTCAAAAGACGTGACTTTCTCTTCTCCTTCCTCTCCCTCCCCTCAGAGAAGCTGCTGAGATTTACAACTTGCCTGCTCTGTTGTTTTGCTTCCAAACTCTAATACGGTCCTTGAGCTTCCTTCTGAGTCTTTTTATTAAATTATTTTATTAACAGGATTAAGAAGCCACAAAAGGGAATCCCAGGGCTGGAGAGATGGCTCCATGTGTAAAGAAACTTGCCGTGCAACCCTGGTGACCTGAGTCTCATCCTTAGAACCCACATTAAGGTAAAAGGAGAGAACCAACTCCCCAAAGTTGTTCCCTGACTGGCACACATGTGATGTGGCACGTGTACAGACACATATAACAGACATTCACAGAATAACAATGATAAAAGGGACCCCCAGAGGAGAGGAAATGGCATCTTCTATGCACAGGGTGGCCATGACAGTCATGTGCTCTTAGCAACGAGGCCTACTGCCAACGGGGCTCCCACAAGTTGAGCCCGCTCAACAGTCAGCCAAGGATCAGGCAGAGGCTCCTAGGTCTCTACCACCTACTGCTGATCTTTCAGCAACTAACCCATTCCTTGAGGCAGTGAGGCATGATATCCAGCTGTATACCTACTGGTGAACCCACCACGCTCTGATGGTTAGTCCCAAACCCAAAGCCATACAGAAAGCCCCCAGTGGGACACCAAACAACAAAAACTAGTAAATATGGGAAAGAGATTTGAAAGGAAGAAGGGGGGCTGACAGGATGGGAAGGAAATAGAGAGAACGGGGAGGAGAGTAACCAGAGTGCAGTATGTACACAGACAAAATGATCAAAGAACAAAACTTACTAATAAAAGACAGTTTTCAAAAGGCAAGCTCAAAATTTAGAAATTTGGTAGGTTAGAAAGAGGGCTGCAGACAGGGGAGGGGATTTAAATATGATCAAAATATATTGTATGAAATTTGCAAAAAAGTCAATTAAAAATTAATTTAAAAAGAGAAAAAAATATTTTATAAAGGGAACCCCAGATTCACCGCCAACAATACCACAACTTGAACTTAGAATTTAAAATCCAGCCAAATTATTAATTTTTTTAATTTTATTTATTTATTTTGTAAGTGTATGAATGTACTGTCTGCATGCAGGTTTGTGCACCCGTGTCGTGCAATGCCGCGGAGGTCAGAAGAGGGTGTCGGATCCCCTGGAACTGGAGTTCTCCTGGAATTGGAGTTTCAGACAGTTCTCAGCCGCCATGTGGGTGCTGGGGATCGAACCTGGGTCCTCTGCAAGAGCAGTCGGGCGCTCTTAACCACTAGGCTATCTCTCCAGCCCCAGTCCAGCCAAATTATTAATCAAATTGAATACAAAAGGTTATTTTCAGCAGTGCAAAGATATAAGAGAACCCCTGCATACTCCTTCTTAGTATGTTAAAGATGAAACTGCGGTAAACATCAAAAAGAAAAAAATCCATGAGGAACAAGAGAAAACAAACTCTCACGATGACAGCTGTGAAGTAGGCTGCTAAAGCGACAGGAAAGAATGTATCACAGCCGGGTGTGGTGGCGCACTCCTTTAATCCTAGCACTCGGGAGACAGAGGCAGGCGGATCTCTGTGAGTTCAAGGCCAGCCTGGTCTACAGAGCGAGTTCCAGGACAGCTGGCGCTACAGGGAAACCCTGTCTCGAAAAGACAAAAAACAAAACAAAACAAAAAAGAATGTATCACAAGAATGAAGGCGATTGGAGCCAGGCATGGTGTACTCAGGAGGCTGAGGAAGGAGGACTATCTGTGCTACATAGTGAGCTCCAGTCTAGTCTGGGGGCAAGGCCCTGTCTCTCAAAAACAAACACAAGGGCTGGAGAGATGGCCTAGCGGTTAAGAGCGCCAACCGCTCTTACAGAGGACCTGGGTTCGATCCCCAGCACCCACATGGCGGCCGAGAGCCGTCTGAAACTCCAATTCCAGGAGAACTCCAGTTCCAGGGGAATCCGAGACCCTCTTCTGACCTCCGCGGCATTGCACGACACGGGTGCACAGACTTGCATGCAGACAGTACATTCATACACATACAGAAATAAATAAAATAAATTTAAAAAAAAAAGAAAAAAAAAACACAAAAGAATGGAATAGCTGTCAACCACCGGGCACACTGAATAGAAACTAAAAGCACATTCGAGGCCTTAGGCTGGATCCTAGAACTGCAAATGGGAACTTAGAAGTATCTAGAAAACACTGACGGATTCATCTTTTTTCTCAGAAAGAAAATACAAAAGTCACTCAAAACTCCAGTTTAAAAAAACTGGGTGTCTCATTTCCCTGTGCCTCCAGATTGGAGCAGCTCTCAACCCTCATCAGAGAAGCCTGTTGTTTTTGCAGCAGAAGGTACTTGATAGAGACCCACAACCGGTCAAATTGCAGAGAATAAGAGATTGTGGAGGGTGTGGTCTAAATAGGAGATCACATCCCTTTCCCCCAAAGTTTAGGTCATAGCAGAAGAGAGGGCAGAGACTGTTCCAAACCACAGGCTGCAGAGGACTGCTATGAAACAGTGTTTTCTGGACATGACAGGCACATTGCACACAGGAACTCACAGTGGCTGTCACTGCATGCAAAAGACCTGTACAATAGCAAGCCAACCAAAATCCCAGAACCATGGGGGAGGGATTATGAAGCTTCACCCTTAGCTGATGAGCTGTTGGCAGTTGATGGCTGCTGGAGGAGGGAGTGTCTAGCTCTCTTCAAGGATACAGCTTCACGGTATGTTACCCATGCTCTACTTGAGGTCCTACACCCATATACATACTGACATACTGGCAGCATTAAATGGACTCAGTTGTTCAAAAACAAAAACAAGCCGGGCGTGGTGGCACAAGCCTTTAATCCTAGCAATTGGGAGACAGAGGCAGGAGGATCTCTGTGAGTTCAAGTCCAGCCTGGTCTACATAGTGAACTCCAGGATAGCCGAAGCTACAAGGGAGACCTTGTCTTAAAAAGACAAAAAAAAAAAAAAAAAAAAAAAAAGAGTACATGAAGTTGGGAGAGAGATCTGGTGAGGAGAATCTGAGAGGAGCTGGAGGGACTTGGGGTGGATTTGACAAGACATATTACATATGTGTATGAAAGTCTCAAGTAAAAAAATAAAGATGTGTGTATATATACACATACACACACACACAACTGGTTGCAAGAATGGTCCTTTAAAAATTAAAAACTGGGGGGGGGGGCTGAAGAGATGGCCTAGCAGTTCAGAGCACTGACTACTCTTACAGAGGACCTGGGTTTGATCCCCAGCACCCACATGGCAGCTGAGAACCGTCTGAAACTCCAATTCCATGAGAACTCCAGTTCCAGGGGAATCCGACGCCCTCTTCTGACCTCTGCGGCATTGCACGACACGGGTGCACAGACCTACATGCAGACAGTACATTCATACACATACAGAAATTAAAAAGAAATTAAAAACTGCGCTGGAGAGATGACTCAGCGGTTAAGAGCTCCGGCTGCTCTTGCAGAGGACCCAGGTTCCATTCCCAGCAACCACATGGCAGCTAAGAACCTTCTTTAAGCTAAGTATATTGGCGCACACCTTTAATCCTAGCACCAGGAGGCAGAGGCAGGTGGATCTCTGTGAGTTCAAGGCCAGCCTGGTCTACAGAGTGAGTTCCAGACCAGCTTGGGCTACAGGGAGACCCTGTCTCAAAAAAAAAAAAAAGTGAATAAATAAATCTCAAAAAGAACTATGTAAAAAAATTTAAAAAACTAAAAACTATATAAATGATAGAAACAGGAAGTGAGATTTCCTTTCTTTCTTTCTTTCTTTCTTTCTTCCTTTCTTTATCTATTTATTTTTTTGAGACAAGTTCTCACTGTGTAGCCCTGGCTGGGCTGGAAATCACAGAAATCTGCCTGCCTCTACCTCTTGTGTGCCACCATGCCTGGCAAAGATTTTTTTCACATTATACATGATTGAACCTATGACCTTGCCCATCCTAGGCAAGTGCTATACCACTAGCTATATCCCTAGCCAAGATTTTTATTTTTTAGACATGATCTCACTAGGTTGTCTAGGCTGGCCTGAAACTTGTGACCTGATGTTCCTGCCTCAGCTTCCTGAATACTCCCATGCCCAGCTTCCATTCTTAATAGCATAATGGAGGACTTGGTATCTGAAAAACACAAGTGAGTCTCAAGTATATTATTTTTTAAGTGTGTGTATGTGTGTGTGTGCACATGCAACAGTATGCAATTGGAGGTAGAGAGCAACTTGTAGATTCTCTCCTTTTACCATGCAGGTCCTGGGGATCGAACTCAGATCAACAGACTTGCATAGCATGCATCTTTACCCAAATATATTAACAAAAGAATTCAGACACACAAAAAACATGTATTGTTTGATTCCATTTATATGACAGCCTAAAAAAAAATGAATCTACAGTAATAGAAAGCAGATGAATAGCTGCCTGGAGCTATGGCTGGATGGGACTGATGAGCAGGGAATACAGTGGGCTCCCTGGAGTGATGGAAATGTTCTCTTTGGGGGGGTATTTTTGGGTCTCTCAGGGTCTCTCTTTAGTCCCACTGGTCTGGAGCTCACAGACCAGGTAGGCCTTGAACTCACAGAGATGTGCCTGCCTCCGCCTACCGAGTGCTGGGATTAAAGGTGTTCGCCACCATGCCAGGCGGAAATGTTCTCTTGATGGTGATGATGCTTGCACAGGTATAATCATTTGTCAGACTCATCAGACTATATCTGTAAAACCCCACATTCCCACATTTTACTTTTTGGAACTAATACTTCAAAAAGTTTGTTTTCCTTCCTTCCTTCCTTCCTTCCTTCCTTCCTTCCTTCCTTCCTTGCTTTCCTTCCTTTCTTTTTTTTTGAAACAGGGTCTCCTGTAGCTTCACCTGGCCTGGAACTCACTATGTATACCAGGTTGACCTTGATCTCACAGAGATCTGCCTGGGATTAAAGGTGATTTCTGGGGGCTGGAGAGATGGCTCAGCGGTTAAGAGCTCTGACTGCTCTGGTTCGATTCCCAGCACCCACATGGCAGCTATGAACTGCCTTTAAGCTGGGAGTGGTAGCACGTGCCTTTAATCCTAGCACTTGGGAGGCAGAGGCAGATGGATCTCTGTGGGTTCAAGGCCATCCTGGTCAAGAGAGTGAGTTCTAGGCCAGCTGGGGCTATAGGAAAACCCTGTCTCAAAAAAAATTTGAGTTCCCCCAGCTCAGTTACTATCTTTCTTTCTTTTTTTTTTTTTTTTTTTTTTT
>VZQC01004736.1:591693-645985 GCA_009823505.1 Rhizomys pruinosus | reverse complement strand
ATTCCCCCCAACCCCCCCCCCTTATTTGCTTTTTTTTTTTTTTTTTTTTTTTTTTGTCTTTTCGAGACAGGGTCTCCCTGTAGCTTAGCTGTCCTGGAACTCACTCTGTAGACCAGGCTGGCCTTGAACTCACAAAGATCCCCCTGCCTCTGCCTCCCAAGTGCTAGGATTAAAGGCCTGTGCCTGGTAGTTACTATCTTTTTAAGACGGGGTTCTGCTCTGCAGCCCAGGATAGCCTAGAACTTCCTATGTAGCTGAGGATGACCTTGAACTTTTGGTCTTCCTGCTTCCACCTACTAAATGCTGGGATTACAGATGTGTGCTACTATTTATTTATTTGACTTTTTTTGAGACAGAGTCTCCCTGTAGCCCTAGCTGTCCTAGAATATTTTATTTTTAAAAATTTGTAGAGATGGTCTCATGTAGTCCAGGACAGACTCCAACTTATTATATAGCTGAGGATAGCCCTAAACTCTTAATCCTCTCGCCTCTAACTCCCAAGGACTGGAATTATAGGCATAAGCCACCACACTTAGCTTGAAAAGTTTATTTTGAATTCTGATATGATTTCAAAATGATAAATATAATATTACAATTAAAAATTAATTGAAGGGGCTGGGGAGTTGGCTCAGTGGTTAAAAGCACTTCTTGCAGAGGACCAGAGCTCTAATCCCAGCACCCTCATGGTGCATCCAGTTCCACGGGATCCAGTACCCTCTTCTGTCCTTCCTCCTCAGGCATTGCACCATGTGGGTAGACTTACACATATGCAGGCATAACACTCATACACATAAAATAAAAAATGAATAAATAAATAAATAAAATTAATTGATAGGAGGCTTCTTGGGAGGTGATGGAAGTCGCATGGTTTGTTTTTTAATTCCTACTCCTCCAATATGAAGAAAATGAGCCAAACAGGCTTGTGCACACCTGTAACTCCAGCACTCAAGAGACAGTGGCAGGAAGATCCAGAGTTTATGGCCAGCCTGGGTTATACAAAGAGACCCTGTCTGAACCAAAAACAAAATAGTATAGCAAATAAAAAAACTCATGAACATCCGGGCGTGGTGGTGCACGCCTTTAATCCTAGCACTCGGGAAGCAGAGGCAGGCGGTTCTTTGTGAGTTCAAGGCCAGCCTGGTCTACAGAGTGAGTTCCAGGACAGCTGGGCTACAAGGAGACCCTGTCTTGAAAAAAAAAAAGATATCTCTGTTAAGCCCAATTATGTGGAAGGGGTGCACTACCAACAGCTGTAAGACGCGTATGTTGTATGAAAGGAAGTTGTATGAAAGCAGTTGTATGAAAGGAAGCATGGGACAGCAATGAGCATGTGATAGACCACAGTCTCTCGAGATAACCAACATTCCATACAGGAAAGCTCCGAGTGCCACTGTGAGGACAGCAGCTAAAACTGAAAGAGATTTTGCATAATTCCAGCAACAAATCAGACCAAGGAGGTTCAAAACAATCCGAGGTCTGCAGCAGTTTACGGAAACCTGTGAGCTTTCCAAACTAATCAGCTAAACCTTCTTCCAGGAGTCGAAGAAACTGCTGGAAGCAGAAGCCAAACTAAGAGGCACAGCAAGGGGTCCAAATGAAAGTGGGAGAGCTCAGGGATCTGAGAAACAAAGCCACATTTTTGAAAACTACTCAAAAGCAACAGAAGAGGGAGCTAAAAGCCACAGAAATAGAAAATCTATTGTGACCCTAGCTTCTGTCCTTCTGAATTTTTTTTTTTAAAGCTAGGTGTGGTGGCTTATGCCTGTTAATTCCAGCGCCCTGGTGGTTAAGGCAGAAGAAATGCAAGGTCAGGATTGCTTGGACTGCATAATGAGTCCTTGCCTTTCAAAAACTAACCGAATAAATAAATGTATAAACTCACGTGAAAATAGGCATCAGGAAGGCCAGTGTATTTATTAGAATCCTAACAAAAGGATAAGGAGAAAAATTCGCCTTAACCATTTGCATGACAGAAATACATGTCTATAAAACATGAACGCTACTATTTCTTTTTTTTTTTTTTTTTTTTTTTTTTTGGTCTTTTCGAGACAGGGTCTCCCTGTAGCTCCTGGAAATCACTCTGTAGACCAGGCTGGCCTTGAACTCACAAAGATCCGCCTGCCTTGCCTTCCAAGGCGTGCACCACCACACCCGGCTGAACACTACTATTTCAAAGCCAAGTTCAAAAAAGCTTAAGAAAACGATGCAAGATATAAAATAAAAACATCAATCAGGATCAGAAAAACATCTCAAATTCACGTAATAGAATTAAGGATAGAACTGGAAATAAGAGAAAAAATAGAAATGAATTCTAAGCTACAAAGAGCCCCAAACCCAAAAAACCCAAGATCTAATACCTCCAGAGAGATGATAAAAGGAGATTTTATAGTTTCAAATGAATAGAATAAAGCGGTAAACAGGACTTGACAGGAAGTGGTATGCTTACAACATAGTTTTAAAAAATGCAGGTCAGAGATCTCCAGAGACCAGCTGAAGCAAGCGCAGCTCTCTTCACAATAGCAAGGAGCTGGAACCAACCCAAATGCCCCTCAACTGATGAGTGGATAGAGAAAATGTGGTACATCTACACAATGGAGTTCTATGCAGCAGTAAAGAAAGACGACATCATGAGCTTTGCAGGAAAATGGCTGGAGCTGGAGGACATCATGCTGAGTGAAGTAATGCAGTCCCAGAAAAACAAACGACAAATAGTATCCCTCATCTGTGGATGCTAGTGCCAATTACCTAGTTGTAAGTATTTCTTGTGCACAGCCCCTTGAGCTTTTGTCCAAAGCAGTTGGGAGTGATGCATATTGGAAACAACAACAACAACAACAACAGAAAGGACTGCATCAAAGAACTGACTGAAACAGTGAACTTCTGTTCAAAACAGTCAACATCCACATGGTGAATTTTGAGAAAGACTGAGAAAGAGATGAAAGGCATGTTTGGCAGAGTGCATGAGCTCTGGTGGGGTGGGGGGATAGGGTGGGGGACATGGGTCTAGATTTGATAAAAAAAAAAATAAATTTTTTAAAATGCAGGTCAGAGTAGGGGTACACATATAATCCCAGCACTTGGGAAACTAAGACTCTGTCTCAAATCCTGCTGCCCCCCAAAAGAAAAATGCAAAGAAAAAGAGAGCCCAATATACACAGAAGAAAAATGAAAAGCAAGAAAACAGACCAAACTAAACCAGATGCAGAAAAGTAAATATCACCTTTTATTTGTGGATCCTGGAATTCTTTATAGAGAGTAAAGGATGTAAAGAGAAGGGAGGTTGAGGGGAGAGAAAAGGAGGGGAGTCAACATGGCCAAAGCACGTGGTATATTTGAAAGAAATTGTATGAAACCCAACATTATGCACACTGAATACACACCCTTAACAAACAAAAAATGGTTGCTCTGGTAGCTCATGCTTACAATCCCAGCACTTGGGAGGCTGAAGTAAGGGGATCATCACAGATCTGAGGTTAGCTTGGGGTATATGGTGAGGTCCAGGATAGCCTGGGTTGAAGATTGACCCTCTCTCAAAAAGCAGAAAACAAAACCTAAATTAAACAATTAAAAAACCCAATGTAGGGGCTGGAGAGATGGCTCAGCGGTTAAAGAGCGCCAACTGCTCTTGCAGAGGACCCAGGTTGAATTCCCAGCACCCACATGGCAGCTAAGAACCATCTTTAAGCTGGGCGTGGCGGTGCACGCCTTTAATCCTAGCACTTGGAGGCAGAGGCAGGCAGATCTAGGTTGAGTTCAAGGCCAGCTTGGTCTACAGAGTGAGTTCCAGCCCAGCTGGGGCTATAGGGAGACCCTGTCTCAAAAAACAAACGAACAAAAAACAATATAACAAAGAGTAAATTCTCTAAGAAAACTTTCCTGAAATGACACACAACAAAGACTTGAAACAACAGGTTAAAAATCAATTGTATGCCTGGGAAATGACCCATACTAAGATATATTCTAGTAAAATTAATAGATTTTTAGGAGGAAATTTTTGTACTTTAGTCAAGGGGAACAAAGGAAAGAACAGCAGCCAGTTATTACACATATTGACAATGATGCTTTGTGCTGGATGAAAATAAAATGATATATTCATGCTGTATAGGAAAGAAAATGTAACCCATACAGTCAACCTTCCAGCATGGATGGGGGAGGGATGCCTGAGGCCCCACCCTTCCTGGAAGAGCTACTGGAAGTTAATGCTTTGGGGGGAAAGGCAATTCATTTTCTTCAGTGATGTAGTCACTGGTAAGTTGACCATGATCTAGGAAATAAACCCTATCCATGCTCATACAAGCAACCCTAATTAACCTCAGCAGGTCACAAAAGCAAACAAAAACCAGCAAAACAACAGATGTGAAAGTAAGAGAGATACTTGTTGGATAGAAAAAGGGGTTCGGTGAAAGGGGGATGAGAGGTGGGGTGTGAAAATGGCCAACATACAATATATACATGTATGAGATTATCAAAGAATAAAGAAAAACAAAAGATACATCAGGAGAGGTGGCTCAGTGTTTAAGAGCACATACTGCCCTTCCACAGGACCTGAATTCAGCTCCCAGCATTCACATGGAGGCCAGAAGAGGGTATCAGACTCCCTGGAGCACGAGTTACAGTTGAGAGCTACCTGATGTGAATGCTGGGAACTAAATTCAGGTCCTGTGGAAGAGCAGTATGTGCTCTTAACCACTGAGCCACTTCTCCAGCTGTATTTTTTTTGTAAAGACAGCAGAGGCCAGGCAGGGTGACACACAGTTGAAATTCTAACTGTTGAGGGGTTAAAGCAGGAGGATCATGAATTTAAGGCTACCCTGAGCTACACAGCAAGATCCTGTCTCAAAAGTTAAATTAAAATAAATTAAAAAAATAAATTAAATAAGCATGTGGTGGCTCACGCCTTTAATCCTAGCACTTGGGAGGCGGAGGCAGGCGATCTCTGAGTTCAAGGTAGCAGATCTCTGTGAGTTCAAGGCCAACCTGGTCTACAGAGTGAGTTCCAGGTCAGCTGGGGCTACAGAGAGACCCTGTCTCAAAAAGACCCCAAAATAAATAAATTAATTAAATAAGCAAGCAAGCAAACAAAACAAAACAACAACAAAAACCTAAGGGGATGACTATGTGAGCACCGAGCAGGAGGGCAGCTGTCTGCCAGCCAACAATAGATGCCTCAGAGGATCCAGGCCTGCCAGCACTTGACCTTGGGCTTCCAGCCTCCAGGACTGTGAAATACACTTCTGCTGGTTTAAGTCACCCAGTCTGTGATTTTTTTTTAAATGACATCCCTAGCTAAGTAATATTCAAGGATAGAGACTTGTCAACATGCAATCACTAAGGAAATACTGCTCTTCTGACCCTTTGCTAAGTGTGGTGGTTTGAATGAGAATGTCCCCCATGGGCTTTAAGTGTTCAGATATTTTGTTCCCAGTTGGCACTGTTCTTGGAGGTCTCTAGAAGGTGTGGCCGAGCTGGAGGAAGTACATCATTGGGGGCAGGCTTAGTGAGTTTAACAAGCCTTGCAGTCTCCAGTCTCTCTCTCTGCTTCCTGTGCTCATTGCAAGACGTGAACCTCGGCTTTCTGCTCCAGCTCCAGCCGCCATGCTTCCCAGGACAATGGACTCTTATTCTCTGGAACCGTCAATCGTAAGCTCAAATAAACTCTTCCTTTTATAAGTTCCCTTGCTCATGGTGGTTTTATCACAGCAACAGAAAAGTGACTAATACACTAAGCGATCTGCTACAGAACAAATTCCAGAAAAACAAAAACAACCTGAAAAACACTGACAAAGGACAGTCTGTGATATTAAATAAACTAAAATGTATAAATGCACATAGACTCATGTTGAACTAAGATTCAATGGAAGCTGTAAACATGAAAGTTGAGTTTATAATCACTGCAGATGAGTACGAGTGGGGAGAGGGTGTGCAAAGCACAGGCTGTTGTTTTTGTAATCCTGTTAGTGGTGGGAATATTAATATTCTATTCAGAGACAGTGTGCATGGCATGTCATAGGAGGAAAATGTATAATTATGTGATTGAGAGTCTATTAGCTCCAGTAGTCTTGGATTCACAAAGATCTGAGAAAGGAGATTCAGATATAATATAACTAAGAAAAACCTACAGATCTGACTGAAAAAAAAAACACATAGCAATATCTCCCTTTCCCATTTTCCCTTAAAAGGTTTGAAACATGAATCAGCTAAGGACCTAGGCCCATTGCTAGCTTCCAGAGATAGTGGCCTTGAAATGCCATTTCCTACTAAAAAGAAGCCAGGGCTTTTTCGAGAAGTGGCCAGTTCCAGGTCTATGCCAGGAAATAGACAAAATGAGCCAGAAGTATCAATCTGTTTTCAATTCCTGAGTCCATAGTGATTCTACGTTTTATATTGCTGAGATGTTTAGAAGAGGAAAACAAATAATTATTTTGAAAATGTTAAAAAGAGAAAAACATTCACACTGCTTTCCCTTAACAAACTATACCATTGACCAGCCAAATAATAGGCGATACTTCTCTTTATTCCAGAAAATAAATGATGAATAATAGAATTCAAATGCCATCATTGTACAAACCTTAATGAATAAATGGACCTAGGCTTTAAGCAACAAATGGCTACTAACATCACAGAGAGATAAGTAAACATCACGTGCCTTCTGCTGGGAGAACACAAACTCATCTATGAAGTAGTCTTACCAAAACCCTCCAACATGAACCTGATTAAATCTAACTACTAATATAAAAAAAAATACAGTCAAGTCAGGGTTTTCTAAGCTACATAGAGAGTTTGAGGCCAACCTAGGATGCACGAAATCTTGTCTCAAAGCAACAAGATAGAAAATATTACAGGAACTAGAGCAATGGCTCAATGGTTAAGAGCACTTGCTGTTCTTCCAGAAGACCGGTGTCAATTCCCAATTGCCTGCAACTCCAGTTCCAAGGGCACCCACACAAATGTGGTATATAAGCCACAATAAGAACTTGTCACCCTTTATAGAGAAACCACAGTTTGCGGATTAGCATACCATCCAAGCATCTGTGTCTATGCTCACAGCTTAGCTTGACATAATAATTAGTACTGCTTAAATGCCTGTACATCCAATTGCTTGTGCTTTGTTAGTATGACTAAAAAGGTATCACTGGAAAAGCTGTCAACCCATGAAGGGAAACAACCTGAACAGACTAGAGTCCAAAATGACAACTCCAAAGAAAGTAGACTGTTTTCTTCTCACCCACTTGTGCCCCTTTCCCAAAGCCCAGGGAACAAATTGCGGAAGAGGAGGCGTGGTAGAATGTAAGGGCTGCGGAGAGATAGGGGTGAATCATGAGACTACAGCAATATAGTCTGGACGCCTAACTGATCAACATGCCTGTGCATACAAGCTTCTCCAACTGGACTATGGGAACCTTGGGCTGTTCAAAATTTGGACATAGATACTTGCAAAATGCACCAATTACCTAATTGTACGGCAAACTGAGTAACATCAATGTTATCTGAAAACAACTGTGTTATTATATTGTAGAATCCCTTAAAAATAAACAAATAATAATTAAAAATGAAAAAATAAAGAAGTATAAAAATTGAAGATTAGAAAAGCAATAGAAAAAAAAACAAATGTGGTATATGCTCATACATGAATATAAATAAATAAATAAATAAATAAATAAATAAATAAATAAATAAATAAGGCAAAGAAAGAAAATACAGTACAGGAGCTGGTGAAATGGCTCAGTGGATAAAGGTACTTGCTACATAAGCCTGCTGACCTGAGTTTGATCCCTAGAACCCATATAAAGGTGGAAGGAAAGAAGTGATTCCACAAAGTTGCCTCTGACTACCACATAAGTGCTGTGACAAGCATGCACATGCACATGCACCTTGTACACACACAATAATAATTCCTTAAAATATTTAAAATACAGTACAGAGAAAATGGTAAGCTGCATCATGGAGAGCGAGGCAATCAGCAAAACTCAGACTGGGAGACTCTTACCCAGATTCTTCAGTAAATAAGTTCCAAAGAAGAAACTGATGGCAAAGACTAGGAGTCTACCTCAGTGACACATAGCCTGTCCAGCGTGCATGAAGCCCTGGGTTGCAATCTCAGCACTGTGACTGTAGAAAAAAGAAAAACATACATATTCACAGTTAGTTAGGTGCCTTTACTTCCAGCATTCAGAAAGCTAGGGAAGGGGACCAGCTGAGCCCAGGCATTTAAGGCCAGCCTGACAATATAACAAAACCCCACCTCTAAAAAAGACAAAAAAAATACTTGTGTAGCAACATTAAAAATAATTTAACTCACTGGGAATGGTCGCATGTTCTTAATCCCAGCATTCAGAAATCAGAGACAGAAGCAGACAGATCTCTGTGAGTTCAAGGCCAGCTTGGGCTATATAGCAAGTTCCAGGCTATCCAAGGCTACATATTGAGACCCTACCTCAAAAAAAATCCTTTTAGTAAGAATGCTTTTTATCCAGGCATAATGGTGCACGGTTCTAATCCCAGTACTCAGGAGGCTAAAGTAGGAGGATAAAGGAGTCTGGGCTACATAGCAAGACTCTGACTCAAAATTAATTAATAACTATTAAATACAATCATTTTGTGTTATATGAACTTTTATTGCTCTGATTTTTAAAAACAGTTTAATCTAAAAATAGATATATAGGTGCTGGTCTAGGAAGATGTCCAAATTCTGTAGTAAAAATTTTAAAAATCAGAACAGATGTTTAGTGTGATCTAATTTTCATTTAGTAAGATGAATGAAACCACCCCACACACGCCCCCCAGCCCAGTCCCTATGAACCACTATAAGATTGTGCCAGCTTGGGGCTGGAGAGATGGCCTAGCGGTTAAGAGCACTGACTGCTCTTGCAGAGGACCTGGGTTCGATCCCTAGCACCCACATGGCGGCTGAGAACCATCTGTAACTCCAATTCCAGGAGAACTCCAGTTCCAGGGGAATCCAACACCCTCTTCTGACCTCTGCGGCACACGGGTGCACAAACCTACATGCAGACAGTACATTCATACCCATAAATAAATAAAATTTTAAAAAAAGATTGTGCCAGCTCTACCTATCTTTCCTTCGTCCTGGGGCCAGAGTTAGAAAGGTACAGCTTTTCTCCTCAACTGACCTTGAGAAAACAAAAACCTTGGTTAATCTGGGCTAACTGTGTGGCCTTAAGCATCCAGAAGAAAAGTACAACCAGAAATAATCAGTAAGATCAGAGAAACTTTATTGCAGACATAAAACTTGAGATCTTATTAAAAAGACAAAAAGAAAAAAGAGAGAGTACTTCTGTTTGGCCTGTCTCCAATTCTTCCTGGCAAGTGCATCTACTCTGTGGCTGCCACTGCTTTTGGCACTCCTCAAAGACATGAGACACAGCTTTTTAACCTTCCAATATGGACTGAAGACTCATGTCTCTCCAAGAATCCTCCCAACCTTCAATGCCAGATGGGGACTACTGATATAACCAGCTTGTGGACTGAGCTGCTAAAGGGATTTCAGCCTCTTCAGAATATAGACTGCCATTGTTGGACTACCTGGGCTGTATCATGGAGGCTAGTACAGGGGGATCAAGACCGGATGTTTGCTTACCGAACTTCATTTGGGGGACCATGGGAGGGAAAGACCCCAATGTGGAGCAAAAGTGCAGGATTGATGGATGTTTGGGATTGCCAAGGAGGAACCTTCGAGCACTTCCTTAAGGAAAACATGACATTTTTTAGCAAAAAAAAAAATCCTCTAAGTCAAGTGATATGTGTATGTATATATGTATGTATAGATAACTATATATATCTCGCGATGTCTGTCTACCTCTTCATATACAAACAAACTAATAGCTTATTCTATATCTGTATATATATAGCATACAATTGGAGAGAACAACAACAAAAGAACTGAAAATAAAACTCTGGAAAGACTCAGAAAAAAAGGCAGGTCATGTATGGGCAGAATGCAGGGACTCGGGGGGGGTGGGGCATGGAAAGGGAAGTAACTCTAGATTCGATTGAGAAATGATGTATGACCTATGGAAAAAGTTTAACAACAATAAAAAAGAAAGGTACAGCTTTTCTTTTTTTTTTGTCTCTGTCTGAAGCTGGCCAGAACCTAAGTATGCTTTTTCTGCTACTTTAGATTTCTTACTCTTTCTCTAAAGTGCACTCACTGACATGCAGCTACAATTTACAGTGTTCTTCTGACCTCCATGCTGGCTTGCAACCATGTGGATTTCTCCTTCCCTCCTCCATTCTCCTCTGAGCAGCTGCTGAGATTTACGGCTTGCCGGCCTTGTGAGTTTTTCTTTTAAACTCAATGAAAATTGTCCTTGATCTTAAAAAATAAAATAATAAATAAAATAAAATAGCTGAAAAAATATATATTGGCACTATGCAAAGAGCCTTCATATAAATATGCAGCGGCCCCCAGAGTTTCTGCTCAGTTCTGCCAGTACAGAGTTTTCTATCCAAGTTGGAATTCGCTGCTATGTTTGTTTGAAATTTAATGAGCATTTTATCTTTTGTAATTAGCAAAAATGCTGAAGAAAAACAGGAAGGAAAGAAAGGATGCTGGAAAATGAGAGGAGGAGGGAGGAAGGGAGAAGGGAAGAAGGGGAAGGAAAATCTCATTGTTTTAACAACCCTTTAGATTATAAACTGAAGCATCCCCTCGACTTAGTAAAAATAAACAATGAGTGTTACTAGGCCTTGGCAAATGGTAAGAATCATTTCCTAACATCACTAGCAGACTACTTTTGTATTATACTTAAAAGCCAGCTTTACCGGGCGTGGTGGCGCACGCCTTTAATCCTAGCACTTGGGAGGGCAGAGGCAGGTGGATCTTTGTGAGTTCAAGGCCAGCCTGGTCTACAGAGTGAATTCCAGGACAGCTGGGGCTACAGGGAGACCCTGTCTCAAAAAGACCAAAAAAAAAAAAAAAGCCATACTTTGGCCACCTTTAATCCTAGCACTTGGGGAGGCAGAGGCAGGCAGATCTCTGTGAGTTCAAGGCCAGCCTGGTCTACATAGCGAGCTCCAGGACAGCTGAGACTACAGGGAAACCGTGTCTCAAAACAAAGACTCCCTCCACCCCCCCCCAAAAAAAGGCCATACTTTGGCTGGCTACCAGGCTACTGTTACCTACTAAAATTTATGACCTGAGCTGAGAATTGTAGCTCGGTGAGAGGGCACTTACCTAGCATATGCAGGGCTAGAGACTTAATTCCAGCAGTACAAAAATTAACTTAAAAAAACACTAAAAGTTGCCAAGTGTGGTAGCACACACCTTTAATCCAAAAGGGCAGAGGCAGGCGAGTTTCTGTGAGCTTGAGGCCAGCCTGGTCTACATAGCAAGTTCTAGGCCAGCTGGGGTTACAGGGAGATGTCTCAAAACAAAACAAAACAACAACAACAACAACAGGAGATTCCCATGCCTTCACATACAGATTCCAGTTGGGGTAGGGAGTCAGTACTTAAACAGCAAGCCCCTGCTTCAAGTTTTACCCATTTTCTTGTCTCTGGCTTGAAGGAGACAACACTTTTATCTTTCTCTATTTATCCAATATGCCAGTGGCTCTCAAGAATGTGGTCCCCAAACCAACATAAACAAACTTTTGGGCCATATCCAGACCTACTGAGTAGGAATCTTGGAGGCAGGATGCAGCAATCTGTTCTGATAAGCCCTCTAGGCCAGACTGCCAGAGAAAACACAGGCTACTCAGTTAAATTCAAATTTTACATTAGCAATGAATGAATTTTTAGCAAAAATATTTGTACCAATTGGGCCACACACATTCAGATTTAATTGAACAGTCTGGTTTTTGTTTGGTTGGTTTTTTTCTCTTTTTTTCCTCGTTTTTCTAACCCTGACAGTTTGTCTTCCAAGGGACTGTGATCCATGCTGGTTTGAGAACTTGTAGGGTAGAGGTAAGGCAAGAGGCTTGGATTCAGACAGACCTGACTACACCACAGTTGTTAAAATGAGAACAGAATTCCACAAATATGACTGTCATCTCCTTAAGACAGAGAAGACCCATGACAAGGAAGCAGAGATATGGGGAGAGAGCCAGTCAGCCTCCGGGCCTAGAGTAAAGTTTAATAGCAGAAGAGACCTGGATTTCACCAGAAAATTCAAATGAACTAAGTGATTACAGTGCAGAGCTCATGTGGATCTACTTTCATGGCCAGCATGACTGTGGATGATCTGGGGCAAGGGTCAGGGCACGCATGGTGGTCTGCAAGCAGGAGGAAAATTGTTCTTTTTAAATTGTGTTTATTCATTTATTTCAGACAGGATCTCTCTATGTAAGCCAAACTGACCTCAAACTCATTAAGGTGGCCTTGAACTCGTGATCCTCCTGTTCTTACCTCCCAAGTGCTGGGAATACAAGTGTGCACCACCAAACTTTCCTGGAAAATGGAACTCTTCAATAGAACAACAAGAATATTTAAAAACACACACACACACACACACACACACACACACACACACACACACACACATAGAAAGGGCTATGACTTAGAACTTAGAACTGGCCACGGTCACATCAGGCTGACTACCACTGACTGAGTATGTAAAGAGTGTAGAATATGCATTCCCTTTGAGTGTAAAGAGGCTCCCCAAACAGTCCTGTCTCAGTCCTGTTAGCCTCTAAGGTTGGTTCTCCAAGGGGCAGGGGGTGGATTTTAACCTCTGGCGATGTCTGGAGTCATTTTGGGTTGTGAAAACATTGGGTGGGAATGTTTTCATTTGACATTTAGAGATACTGCAGAACATCATCCATAGCCCAGGACATTCCCCTCTGCAAAGAATTATCCAGTTGTAAATGTCAACTTCCAGGTCCAAGACACTTCTCTAAAGCAGGTAAGTGCAAAGAAAGAGCTGCTTTCTTGCCACTGCCTCATCCCTCACCCCAGGGCCCTGGGTGTACTCTAAAATGAAGATATTATATACATGCATATTCCTGTAAATCAGGAGAAGGGAGATAATGAAGCTGAACTCACCACTAAACTCTTTAAGAGTCAGTATTCTAATCTATAAAATGAGGGTACAAGTATTTACCTCCTAGGGTTGTTGCCCAGATTAAATGAGTAATTTAACAGTTTAAATTCAAATATTTATTGAACACTCTGTGCCAGGTATTCAGGGTCCAGACATAGTCTTTACTATTGAAGACTTAAGTCTAGTGAGTTGTAAAGCACACAGCAGATTTTCAAACAAAAGCTAATGTCCTTACCCATCCCCTTCCTCTCCCTCATCACACAAGGACCTAATCCTCTTTTTTCCTTAGCAGAAAAAGAGAGGGAATTAATACCTTATGCCTCATTAAGAACTACCCATATCCGCATTAATCAATTTGTGCTTTTAATGATGTTTCCCATCATTAGTTTCAAATAGAGCCCTGAAACTAACATATAATATTTAATTCTTTTATAGGTTCATACATGTATGTAGTAAGTATATACATTGTCATCTTCATCTGCCATTATTAACCTCTCTCATTCCCCTTCCTCCTGCTGCTAAATCCCCTTCTTCTTCGAAACGAGTCCCCCTTCTACTTTCATGTCTTTTTTTAAATATTTTTTTTTATTATTTTATGTGTATGAGTGTACTGTCTGCATGTAGGTTGGTGCACCCGTGTCATGCAATACTTTGGAGGTCAGAAAAGGGTGTCAGATTTCCCTGGAACTGGAGTTCAAGATAGTTGTTAGCTGCCATGTGGGTGCTGGGAACCGAACCTGGGTCCTCTGCAAGAGCCATCGGTGCTCTTAATGACTGAGCCATATCTCCAGCTCTACTTTCATGTCTTTTGTGTGTGTGCTATCAAAAGAAGTTTAGATCTGGGAGTGTGGCTCAGTGATAGAGTGAACTTTCGGCTCTGGTTCGTTTTACTTTGTGAGACAGGGTCTCATGCAGCATAGGCTGTCCTCAAACTCACTATGTGGCTGAAGAGGATCTTGAAGTCTTGATCCTCCTTCTCTGCCTTCCAAGTGCTGAGATTACAAGTGTCTGCCCCCGTGCCTAGTTCATTCAATGCTCAGGATGGAATGCAGGGCTCAGTGCATGTGAGGCCAGCACTCTATGGAGTCATGCATGGGTTCAATCCTCAGCCCTAGTTTTGATCTCCAGGACCACACACAAGAAAATTCACCCTTGTGATACTGTGAGATGATACTTAAAGGAAATCTTTCATGGCTTCTGTTTGGCACATCTGAGTTGCCACCATCACTACCCTTGCACTTTGAAACCATTATTGAGTAAAATCAACATTACTTTAACCATACACTGTGTGATATTTTCATTAGTCAACCTAATAGCCAGGTAGCTTGAAATGCGGCAGCACAGTATTTCAACACTTTTGCCGAATTACTCAGAACAGTGCCAACTTAAAATGTACAAACCGTTGGAGCCAGAGAGATGGCTCAGTGGTTAAGAGCACTGGTTGCTCCTGCAGAGGATCCCAGTTTGGTTCCCAGAACACATACGGTGGCTATCAACCATTCGTAACTCCAGTTCCAGGGGCTCGGGTACCCTTTTCTGATCTCTGTGGGCACTGGACAATATGAGTGCATTTACATGCATGCAGGCAATACATTCATAAACTAAAAATAAGAAAATAGCCATTAAGAGCACCAACTGCTCTTGCAGAGGACCCGGGTTCAATTCCCAGCACCCACATGGTGGGTGGGTCTTTAAAAAATAATGTTTTCACTTACAAATTGTTTATTTCTGGATTTTTCCATTTGAAAGTCTCAGACCAAAGTTAAACACAAGTAGTCAAAACTGTGGGCAACCTAAGCTACAGAAAACAAAACCATGGGGAAGTAGAGGAGTATTATACATCCTCATCTCTCGGTTCCCTTTCAAACTCCTGTCCTCACAGAAGTGACAAGTAACAGCCTAACTGTGAAAACTAAGAATTCGTTTTCAGTCCTACCTGAGACCCTAGATCTCTCTGTAGCCTTTGAAGTGGCTGGTCACCTCCTCCCCTTTGAAAATCTTTTCTCTCTTGTCTTATTTCTTCAATTTCTTCCTTTTCCATGACCTTTTCTTCTCACATTCTTCTTGGCCCCTCCCATCTCTGCTGCTTAAATAAACAAAATATGTGAGAGCAGATACTTGATAAATAATAGTGGTTCATTTTAGTTCATGGTCCTGGAAGCTACGAAGTGCAAGAGAATGGCATTGGCGTTTAATGAAGGCTTGCTTCCAGTATCATAATGTGGTTGAGGACATCGCATGCTGAGACAGAACAAGCTTGCCAAAGAGAGCAGCTTTTGAGTAAAAAAGGCACTCCCAGAATAACTCATTTATCCAACTATCCATCAGCGGATTAGTCCAACCACAAAGGAAGAGGTCTAGTGAGCCAATCACCTCCCAAATGCTCCACCTTACAATATTACTAGCATACAAATTTGGGGGTTAAGCTTCTAATGCAAGGATTTGGGGGACACATTCAAGCCACAGCAACACCGAATTTGGAGTGGTTCTGTTCAGTTCAGCTCTTTTCTCATTTATACCATGTTTCAAAGATGAGCCTATCTTTTAAATCCCACTTAGATTATTTTGGCTATTATTTATAAACTATCAACTCCCAATTTACTACCTTAAAACTCTTTCTCGCCAGGTGTGGTGGTGCATGCCTTTCATCCTAGCACTTGGGAGGCAGAGGCAAGCGGATCTTTGTGAGTTCAAGGCCAGCCTGGTCTACACAGTGAGTTCCAGGACAGCTGCGGCTACAGGGAGACCCTGTCTCGAAAAGACAAAAACAAAAAAACAAAAAACAAAAAACTTTCTCTTTAGAACTATGCATGCATATTTTGAATTGCCTATTACATAAGTGGATCTAGATATTATAAAATGTCTGTTTTTCCTCACTGTGACAAGATACCTGAGGTAGAACAGGGGAGGAGGGATTAATCTGGGCTCACAATTTCAGAGGGTTCAGCTCATCATGACAAGGAGGACATGGCAGAATAGAGCTCACGCCCTAGCAGCCGGGAAGGAGGGAGGCAGGGAGGGAGGGAGGGAGAGAGGGAGAGGGGGAGAGAGAGAGAGGCAGAGAGGGAGAGAGGGAGAAAAGAAGAGAGGGAGAGAGAGAGGGAGGGAGAGAGAGAGAAAGAGAGAGAGAGAATGCTTGTACTAACAGCCTTTTTCTTTTGCCCCTTTTAAGACCCCTGAACCACCAGCCTATGGATAGTGCTAGCCACATTTAGGGTGGGCCTTCTCCTCTTAGTTAATCCTGTCTAGAAATCCTCCATAGACATACCCAGAGGTGTCCTTTACTAATTTCCTAGATGCCTCTCAATCCAGTCAACATGGCAATTAGAATTAACCACCACACTGTGGCTGTAGAGATGGCCTAGTGGTTAAGAACTCCTACTGCTCCTGCAGAGGACCCGGGTTTGATTCCCAACACCCACATGGCGGCTAAGAACCATCTTTAACTCCAGTTCCAGGGGAATCCAACACCCTCTTCTGAACTCCAAGGCATTGCACAACATAAAAAAAAGTATTAACCACCACGAATCCATCTCTTGTTAACTTGACATCTAAATACATCTCTTTTAAACATTCAACTTTTCACCTTCCAAAATGCTCACAGCCATCTCATGCAAAATGTCAAAATGTCTTCAGGGTTTTTCTTTTATTTTATTTTTTGGTCTTTTTTATGAGACAGGGTCTCACTATAGCTCCAGCTGGCCTGGAACTCACTCTGTAGACCAGGCTGGCCTTGAACTCGTAGAGATCCACCTGCCTCTGCCTCCCGAGTGCTAGGATTAAAGGTGTGCACCACCACACCTGGCCTAAAAACGGTTCTTAGCCTCCATGTGGGTGCTGAGAATTGAACCTGGGTCCTCTGCAAGAGCAGTTGGCACTCTCAACTGCTAAGCCATCTCTCCAGCCCTTCAGTTTTATTTCAAGAGTCTCCAGTAGCCTTAACAGTTCCAACATCATTCAAAACCCCAACTCCAAAGTATCTTCTGAGACTCAAGGCAAAGTCTGTAAAATGAAAAATAAGGAATATACTTCTAATATAGAATGACACAGAGTAAACATTCCCATTCCAAATGGAGAAACTGGGGTATAGACATGAGAAATGAGACCAAAGCAAGACTGAAACCCAGCCATGCAAACCTTATACACCATAGCTCTATGTCAAATAGCCATGGCCCATGGTGCATGACGTGAGCTCCAGCTAGCAGGGATGCTCCAGCCTTGCCAGATACAGCCCACATGGCTTCCTCCTGAGCTCACTCCACTTGTGGCCTCTTCCTCAGCAGGCATTCCAAGTTCCAGGCCTCTCCAATGTCTTGAGGTTCCACTGCAACACAGACTTCACATTTATGGCTTTGCGCATTGCCATCTCTGGGGTGACATGTTAGGATGCTGTCACATAATGCCTGCTTTCCCAGGCTTTCCTTCGAAATCATGATGGGAACCTCCATGACCCCATAACTCCTCCATTCTGTAAACCTGCAAAACCAGCCTCTCGAGGGCCATGGCAATGTCTTCTGTCCCCAGCCTTCCGAGGGCCATGGCAATGTCTTCTGTCCCCAGCCTCGCGAGGGCCATGGCAATGTCTTCTGTCCCCAGCCTCGCGAGGGCCATGGCAATATCTTCTGTCCCCAGCCTCGCGAGGGCCATGGCAATGTCTTCTGTCCCCAGCCTCGCAAGGGCCATGGCAATGTCTTCTGTCTCCAGCCTCCCGAGGGCCATGGCAATGTCTTCTGTCCCCAGCCTCGTGAGGGCCATGGCAATGTCTTCTGTCCCCAGCCTCGCGAGGGCCATGGCAATGTCTTCTGTCCCCAGGCTCGTGAGGACCATGGCAATGTCTTCTGTCTCCAGCCTCTTGAGGGCCATGGCAATGTCTTCTGTCCCCAGCCTCGTGAGGGCCATGGCAATGTCTTCTGTCTCCAGCCTCGCGAGGGCCATGGCAATGTCTTCTGTCCCCAGGCTCGTGAGGACCATGGCAATGTCTTCTGTCTCCAGCCTCTCGAGGGCCATGGCAATGTCTTCTGTCCCCAGCCTCGTGAGGGCCATGGCAATGTCTTCTGTCCCCAGCTTGTGTCCCCAGCCTCGTGAGGGCCATGGCAATGTCTTCTGTCCCCAGCATCATGAGGACCATGGCAATGTCTTTTGTCCCCAGCTCGTGAGGGCCATGGCAATGTCTTCTGTCCCCAGCCTCACTTGAATCAGAGCTGCAGGTCTCTGAGCACTTTCGCTATGTGGCCTTGTATGAACAATGTACACCAGAACTCTCTCTCTCTCCTTTACTTTCCTTATTCCCTCTCTCTCTCCCTTCCTTCTCTCCTCTTTCTCCTTCATTTCCTTTTTAAAGCAAGTTTTATTAAAGAAAATGAACTTTTTGGCATGGTTTACGTTTAACCAGTCTATTCTAATATGTGTCCAATATCAGAATCACCTAGAAAATAAAAACAGTAGTTTCACAGTTCATTTAATGGCAACCAGTAATCACATTCCCCTATATAGTGCCTACAGATTCTCTAGTCAAGATGGCAGATTAGCATTGATTCTCTGCAAATTATTGCAGTAGCTGCACTGTCACTGTTCTTAAGGTTGATAAATGCCAACTTTGAATGTTAGCCTTTATAGAATCACACAAAATGATCACGTAATCAATCAGAACTGGCTTATCACCAGCATTTTAAAAACCACATCTAGGGGCTGGAGCGATGGCCTAGCGGTTAGGAGCGCCGACCGCTCTTGCAGAGGACCCGGGTTCGATCCCCAGCACCCACATGGCGGCCGAGAGCCGTCTGAAACTCCAGTTCCAGGAGAACTCCAGTTCCAGGGGAATCCGAGACCCTCTTCTGACCTCCGCGGCATTGCACGACACGGGTGCACAAACCTGCATGCAGACAGTACATTGATATACATACCGAAATAAANCTTGTCAGTACATTGAGGGGGAAAAAAAAAAATCAAATAATTTTAGTCAGAGGTACTTAAAGATGCTCAACTGCACTGTAGGAATGGAGCGGAGGGAACCATAAAATTTCATCCTATCAGCACAAACTTCCTACAGCTTTCTCTTCTGCATCCCCAAAGCCAATTTCTTTACTCTCCATTCAAACTTACAAATAAAACAAAAGATTATTACATAAAATCCCCAGGTCTTTGTACATAATGGGATTTAGTTAAACTTTTTATTATCATACTCCAAAAGAAAGTTTTAGTTTGAAAATAGTTTTCAAACATCTTTTAGGCATAGCATTCTTTTTATTTTTTTAGGCATACCATTCTTTGATCAAGTTTTTTTTTTTTTTTAATTTGAAAATAGACCTTTATTATATCAAGGAACAGGACACATAGTCAATTCAATTACTTTTTAACTATACACATATTCAGAGTGTACATCTCCAGAAAGTTCACATTCCGAGGTCCTGAAACCACATGCACTATGCTCACATGATCGCATGTTGTGTTGTAGACATGACAGCATGTTGGCCTAATCCCTCTCATGTGTTCCAGATCACAGCAGCTTTTGAGGTGATGGCCTCCCTCATCCCACATGTACACATGCTGGGAGCTAGTCTCAGATGTGGCAAGGACATGGACAGAATCCACCCTTAAACTTATGACATCCAATGCCAGGCGTGGTGGCACATGGCTTTAATCCTAGCACTTGGGAGGCAGAGGCAGGTGGATCTTTGTGGGTTCAAGGCCAGCCTAGTCTACAGAGTGAGTTCCAGGATAGCTGGGGCTACAGGGAGACCCTGTCTCAAAAAGACCAAAAAAAAAAAATAAAAGAGCTGGGCATGGTGCCCCACACCTTTAATCCTACCACTTGGGAGGCAGAGGCAGGCTGATCTCTGTGAGTTCAAGGTCAGCCTGGTCTACAGAGTGAGTTCCAGGCCAGCTGGGGCTACAGGGAGACCCTGTCTCAAAAATACCAAAAAAAAGAGTGCATGTACAAATATGCTCATCATATTGTTTTTTATGGTAACAGGAAATTGAAGGTAGCTAGTTACCCATCCCTGGAGAAGAAAATAAGGTAGATGTAGATCTTTGAATTAAAAAGAAGACATTTCATTTGTATATACTAAGAGGAATGGCTTCAATAACAGGTATTGAGCAAAAGTGAAACATTTAAATGTCTAAAACAGTATTATTTATGTATACTAAAATGTTCACACATGAAATATCAAGCTATACTTAAAGAATACAAACAAAATAATATACACCAAGAAAAGGTTGTCTATAGGGTGTTGAGGTCATAGGAATGGGAGATGGGGCTAAATGGAATATATAAGAGAGAAGATATAGAGAAGGAACTTAACATAAGCCAAAATGATAATATTCTATAAACTAAGAAATATGATTAACTCCGCCTGCAACATTGAAGAGATCCCCAAATACATTTGCAATAAATATTGTTTATATTGGTGATTTTTATTTCTATAAGTATTTTAATTGTGCTATCTTTACCTATAAGATAGAATGTGATTATTAGAAAGTTGGCTATATGACTCAATTTGTAGAGTTCTTGCCTACCATGCACGAAGCCTTTGGGTTTGATACCCAGCATTGTATAAACTGGGCAAGGTGTTGCACATCCCTGGAGAATCTCAGCACTCAGGAGATGAAGGCAGGAGGATCCGGAGTCAAAGTCATCCTTAGCTACATAGTGAGTCTGAGGCCAGCCTGGGCTACATGAGCCTCGGTCTCAAAAACCAAAAAGAAAGAGACTGGAGAGATGGCTCAATGGTTAAGAGTATTTACAACACAATCACGAGGAGCAGAATTTGGATCTTCGCACCCACATAATAGGCAAGACATCATGTGCATGCCTGTACTCTGGCTCTGAGGCAGGGGCTAGGAGCCGGGGGCAGAGACAGGAAGATTGCTGGGGCTTGCTGGTCGCCAGCCTAACTGACAAAAAGTGATCCCCAGGTTAAGGGAGAGTCTCTACCTTGAAGAAAGAGGCAGAGTGATAGAGGAGAATACCTGAAACACTCTCTGGTCTCCATGGATGTGCACAGCCATGTACGTCCACACACAAATGTGCAGATACACTCACACAGATACACATAAAATACTCTTTTTTGTTTTTGTTTTTTTGTTTTTTAGTCAGGAGTTTGCAGCATACCCAGGCCTCATCACATGCATAAAATAATCCTTTTTAAAAACTCAATCAACATTCGTAAGCTCAAATAAACTCTTCCTTTTATAAAAAAATAAATAAATAAAAATAAAAAAAAAATAAAAACTCAATCAAGGGGGCTGGAGAGATGGCCTAGAGGTTAAGAGCGCCGACTGCTCTTGCAGAGGACCCGGGTTTGATCCCCAGCAACCACATGGTGGCTAAGAACTGTCTTTAACTCCAGTTCCAGAGGAATCTGATGCCCTCTTCTGACCTCCGTGGCATTACACGACACAGGTGCACAAACCAACATGCAGACAGTACATTTGTACACATAAAAAAATAAATAAATAATTAAAAAAATCTCGGCTGGGCATGGTGGCACACACCTTTAATCCTAGCACTTGGGAGGCGGAGGCAGGCGGATCTTTGTGAGTTCAAGGCCAGCCTGGTCTACAGAGNTTAGTGCCAAGACGACGGGGGATAAAGGCACTCCTTCCCTACAAAACACAAAAAAAAAAAAAAAAAAACTCAATCAAGTGCCAGGTATGGTGGCACACACCTTTAATCCCAGCACTCAGGAGGCAGAGGCAGGCAGATCAGGCCAGACTGGTCTACAGAGTGAGTTCCAGAACAGCTGGGGTTACAGGGAGACCCTGTCTCGAAAAGACAAAAAAACAAAACAAAACAAAAAAAACCTCAATCAGGACTCCTATACTAAAACCTCACCCACCTGGGGTTCAGGGATCATTGCAGAAGAGGGGATGGAAAGATTGTAAGATTGTGATTGACCTAAAGGAAACAGTTTTCCAGGCTTCTGGGAACTTACTCATATGAATTTACAGCAATGGTGGCCCCATGCACGAAGACCCATGCAAACTCAACCCAAGGAAAAAACCCAGCAGAGAACTGGGAACTAGGCAAGAAGCCCTAACCCTAGCTGAAGAACTATTGGCAGCTGATCACTGCTGAGTGAGGGAAAGTTGGTCTTCTTTAAAGGAGTGATGCTAGAGAGGATGACCTGAAATCCGACAAGCATTCTCCAAATTTTGTGTAAAAAAAAAAAAAAAAGACCTCAATTGCAGAGAAATACATGCCAAGCCACATCATAATAAATCCTCCTAAGACAAAGACAAAGAAAAAGCGGTATATTTTTCAAGCACAGAAGTGAACTGCCAGAATACAGCAGAAAGTATACAAGATGAACTTAGATCATGCTACAGTGCCAGAAAGTAGGAAGCTGCCCCCCGCCAATACAATGATAAGGGTAGGCGAAAGGGACAGAAGAGCAAACCATAAGAGCTTCCACAGCCAACCTAGAACAATTGGAGCAGGAAAATGAAGTGGTATTAAATTATAACCCCAAGTAGAAAATACATAGCCATGAGTCCATGCTGACATAAATGAATGATTGATGTATTGGATAGACAGACGTTCAGGTAGGCTGGCACATAATACACATACATAGATACACACACATATACCATACATCCATATACATACATACATACATACATACATACATGAATGAGGGAGAAAAGACAACCCTTCCACTCAGAATTCTAAATAATTTCTTTCTTTAAATTTTATTTTTTATGTGTATGAATGTACTGTCTGCACGCAGGTTTGTGCTCTGGTGTCATGCAATGCCACGGAGGTCAGAAGAGGGCATCAGATTCCCCTGGAACTGGAGTTAAAGACGGTTCTCAGCCACCATGTGGGTGCTGGGGATCGAACCCTGGTCCTCTGCAAGAGCAGTTGGCACTCTTAACTGCTAGGCCATCTCTCCAGCCCCTCTAAAGGATTTCTATAGATACTCTTCCCTCAGGGAAGTGGTGCACAACTCTTTTGATGTGCGATGACTTCCACATGTCTAGTATAGAAAGGGGGGAAACTGTGAAGACAGTAAAGTCTTACAGACACTGCCCCATCCAGATAGTAAGGACAACAGTGATAGTGGTGAGGTATTTTGAGCGTAGGTATCCTTGACATGATATGATGAAATTTTATCTCTATAGTCTTCCTCTCCCAAATCCAGAACTCAGTTTAATCATGACAGATGTGCCAGATGAATTCCATTATTTTACAGAACAGCTGACAAGTCACTGTCAAAAACACCAAGGTTATAAAAAAATTGTTTTGAGAAATACCGCAGCCCAGAAGAGCCCAAGGAAAGCTGATGACTAAATGTACTATGGTGGTGCGGATAGCATCTCGGAACAGATGAAGAACAAAGATAAAACTGAGGGACCCTAGGGGCTGAGGAGATAGTTCGTAGGTAAGAACATTTGCCGTACAAGCATGAGGACATGAATTGAAATTCCCCACACCCATGGAAAAAGCCAGTCCTTTCTGCAAAAACCTCCCTTTGCTGTAGGAGGCAGAGACAAGAAGATCCCTGGGGCTTGCTGGCTGCCAGCCTGGCTCCAGGTTCAGTGAGAGACCCTGCCTCAAGGGAATAAGGTAGAGAACAACAGCACAGAACACCCAGCCTCTCACTTCCCCATGCACTCTGTTCCCCACAGGGAACAAGAATAATTTTAATTAAAGATTTAAAATACCGTAAATAGGCTAGATGTGGTAATTCACGGCTGTAATCCAAGCACTCAGTAGGCTGAGGTAGAAGGATCTCAAGTTTGAGGCCAGTCTGTGTTACAAAGTGAGATCCCATATCAAAAACAACTGAATTTTTAAAACCCACAGTAAAATAAGAAAAGAGAAAGATAGAAACAGAAGAAACAAATAATAAAGCATCAGGCTCAAACCTCAGCATACTGATAATTACTGTTATAGGTTTGTGTTCTCCAAAAAGATAAGCTGAAGCCCTAAACCTCAGGACCTTTAAAAGTGACCATTTTTGAAGGTAGAATCTTTGCAGATGTAGTCAAGTTCAAATGGAGTCATTAGGGCGAGCTCTAATCTAGTAAAACTAGTTTTCTCACAAGAAGAGAGATTTGGAGAAAGAGGATGGACACAGAGGAAACAAGGCCATGTGAATATAGGACAGAGACTAGATTCAAGCCGCTACAAGCCAATGAATGCCTGGGACCATGCCACCAGAAGCTGGACAAGGCCAGGATCTTCCCCAACAGGGTCTGGATGACACATGGCCTGGCCAATAACTTGATTCTGGACTACCACTTTCTAGAACTGTGGGACAATACATACCTATGGTTTTATACACTCAGCTTATGTTACTTTGTTGCAGCAATCCTAGGGCTAATAAAATTACCTAAAATGCAAATGGTCCAATTAAAAGACAGAGATCAGAAGAATAAAAAAAATCACAAACCAAATATATGACATTTACAAGAAAGTCACTTAAAACTCTATCATAAAGATAGGTTGAAAAAAATGAAGTTAAAAAGCTACATTGGGGCTGGAGAGATAGCTCAGAGGTTAAGAGTACTGGCTGCTCTTGCAGAGGACCTGGGTCCGGTTCCCAGCACCCACATGCTAACAACCATCCATAACTCCAGTTCCAGGGGATCCAACACCCTCTTCTGACCTCTATGGGCATTGCACAACATTGATGCACTTACACACATGCAAGCAACACACACATACACATAAAACAAAAATAATAAATAATTTTTTTTTTTACTTTTTGAGACAAGGTCTCCCAGAAGCCCTAGCTGGCCTGGAACTCAGTATGTAGACCAGGCTGCCCTTGAATTCACAGAGATCCACCTGCCTCTACCTCACAAGTGCTGAGATTAAAGGCAGGCGCCATCACATCTGGCAATAAATAAAATATATTTTAAAATAAAAAGCTTTATCCTGCCGGGCGGGATATATATATATATATATATTAAGTATATGTGTGTATATGTGTAAAATAATGTGTATATATGTGTATAACTATATATGTGGGGCTGTGTATGTATGTATTGGATGCTGTGCTGGATAGCTTTAGAGTCAATTTGACACACCTGGGTTGAGGGAGCCTCAATTCAGGAATCGTCTCCATTGGACTGGCCTGTGGCCATGTTTGTGGGGTATTTTCTTGATTGTTGAGTGATGTGGAAGGGCCCAGCCCTGGGCAGGTGGTCCTGTATTATATAAGAAAACAGGCTGAGCATGGGCCAGGGGAACAAGCCAGTAGGCAGCATTCCTCCATGGCCTGTGCTTCAGCTCCTGCCTCCAGGTTCCTGCTCTGAGTTCCTATCTTGGGCTCCCTAAGTCATGAACTGTGACCTGGGAGATGTGAGATGAATAAACCCTTTCCTCCCCAAGTTGGTATTGGTCATATTGTTTTTGTTTTGTTTTGGTATTTTTGAGACAGGGTCTCCCTGCAGTCCCAGATGGCCTGAACTCACTTCGTAGACCAGGCTGGCCTTGAACTCACAGAGATTCTCCTGCCTCAGCCTCCCAAGCACTGGGACTAAAGACGCACACCACCATGCCCGGCTGGTCACATTGTTTTGTCACAATAATTGAAAGCAAAGTAGAACAGATGCCTTTGGCTTTCATGGGCACGTGTGTAAAAGGTCCCTCAATGTTACAATGGAGTAGATAGCAGGATGTGAAGGGGAGCCATCACCATGATAATGACAGCTAGGATGATTGTTATTTTGCAAACAAGAACATACTAGCCAGATTCTATCTTTGTTTTTGTTCTTTTGAGACAAGGTCTTGCTATGTAAACCAGGCTTCCTTGAGCTTGTAACCATCCTCTTCTCTCTGCTTTCTAAGTGCTAGGATTACAGGCATGTGCTGCCATGCTCAGCAGAATTTATTTGTTATAAGTTTGCAGTGGCTTGCATCAGGACAAATATGCTTACTATGTCAGTGAGAAATACATAGCACTAAAGAATGCATTGCTCAAGCTGCTGCCTGGCTAAACTTCTGCTAAAATACTTTCCGACCATACAAAAATTTCTAAAACTTGGGCCGGGCATGGTGGCGCACACCTTTAATCCTGGCACTCAGGAGACAGAGGCAGGCGGATCTTTGTGAGTTCAAGCCCAGCTTGGTCTACAGAGTGAGTTCCAGGACAGCTGGGGCTACAGGGAGACCCTGTCTCAAAAAGACCAAAAAAAATTATTTATATATATATATATATATAATCTCCAAAACTTTTAGTGAAGAAGCTAAATTAGGCAAGATGCTTATTTAGTGGGACTATAGGAACTCCTTGGAGCTGTTTAAGGAAGTATAACCCACCTGAGTTAGGTACCATGCTCATTTGCATATTTTCCAGTTTCTGTAAGTTATTTTTTACATTGAAAAGATAACTAAGAATAGTATTTTACATGTGATCTCTTTTATGTGTCTCATTCTATACACAAGGAAGGGGAGAGGGTGTTAACTTTGTCTTCTCGTACTTGGATTGTTTCCGTTGTTGTAGTGAGAAGACACTGGAAAATTTAAGCTATCAAAAAAATTAAGGGGAAAAGTACCTTTTCTCACAAACATACTTCTCTTTTTCTCCACTTTCATAAGTGCGCCATCATTCATTTCAAGGCAGAGATCCATAAGGAACGAAAAGTCACTCTTCTCCGTAATCTTCCATACTTCTTAATTAGTTACTAAGTCGCTGGTTCATAAATATCCCTACCTTCCTGTAATTAATCATAAGTCCTATCCTAAATCCCTTTTAAAATCCCTTCCTTTCTTCACCATCCTTGCCAATAAAGCTTTAATTTTTTAGCTTAGGATTTTTGTCATCTTTCAACATTTCAATAGCCTTTAATATATTTCAGTGTATGCTGGGGGTATGCTGGTGAATATATTTTTATTTCAATAGACTCTAATTTAATATAAATAAAATATATATCATAAGCCTATGACTTCAAAGATATTGCTTAAATTTAAGACATTAAAATGGTGAAGGCAGAATATGAGCAGGTGAAGTTTGGACAGCATTACTCTACATTATTTATGAAGTGCAAGCTGTACGTGTCTTCATAATCTAGTCCCATCGCACCTTTCCAACATTCCTGTTTTAAATGTACCTTTTAGTTAGAGAAAACTTGCTAGGCAATGTGGCAGATGCCTTTAATCCCAGCACTCAGAAGGCAGAGGCAAGTGATGTTCATAAATCCAAAGCCAGCCTGGTCTATATAGTGAGTTCCAGGAAAGCTGGGGCTACAGGGAGACCCTGTCTCAAAAAGACCAGAAAAAAAAAAAAGAGAAAACTTTCAGATAGTTCCCAAATATTCCATGTTCTTTCTTCCTTCCCTGTCGTCTTTCTTCATGTCAATGTCTGCCCACTAAACGTTTTTCTTTTTTTGGTCTTTTTCGAGACAGGGTCTCCCTGTAGCCCCAGCTGTCCTGGAACTCACTCTGTAGACCAGGCTGGCCTTGAACTCACAAAGATCCGCCTGCCTCTGCTTCCCAAGTGCTAGGATTAAAGGCGTGCGCCACCTTACTTTACTATTTAGTTGTAAGTGGAACCTGGTGGAACAGGCCTTTTATCCTAGCAACTCAGGAGGCAGCAGCAGGAGGATCACAAGTTCAAAGCCTGCCTGGGCAACTTAGTAAGACTTTGTATAAATGTTTGGGATATAGCTTGGTGGTAAGGGTGCTTGTCCAGCATGCACAAGGCCCTGGGCTCTAACCCCAGTAATGCCCCCCCCATTAACTCAAATATTTCTTCCTTGGATATTTTTTTCTGATGCTGTCAAATTCAAATACTGTTTCTGTACCACTTCTATTCTAAGCCTTATACTTTGTAACATGGTAATTATTCATCTATATGTGTACCGCCCCCAAATTATAAATCCTTCCTGGACAGGACTAGATCTTACCCAACTTTTATCCCAAAGTCTCACAACATACCTGGCATAAATTATTACCAGCATGCAGGACATAATGACATTTCAGTCAATGACAGACTGGAGATATGATGGTATAGGCTGTACATCCTATCTGTTTAGTAGGCATGTAGGTTTGTGGAAGTATACTATGGTCACATGATTATAAAACCACCTCATGACGCATTTCTCAAATCGCATACTTATCACTCATTGACACATGACTGCAGGGTCCTGCTCTGGCGGGGTCCTGCTCTGCACAGCAAGCAGATGGAAGGGGAAAGACAGGTGTGCAGTCTGCCCCACCTCGCAGCCTCCCATGTCCCAGAGACACTCAGACACACAAGGAGTCAGTCACAGCTCATCTCATTTATTCAAGCACTACAGTAGCTTATAAAGGCAAAGACCACTAGGGAACAGCCAATCATCTTAAAGGTCAAATAGCTAGAGCCAATCGGAAAAGTTTCAAAACAAGCCAGGTCTCACATACCTTACTTCCTTTAGCCTGCATCTTGTTTACTTAGGACCAGCTGGGCCACCCACCTTACTTCCTTCCTTCCTTTAGCGCCCTCTTGTTTACTTAGGACCAGCTGGCCGGCCCACCTTACTTCCCTTAGCCCCCTCTTGTTTACTTAGGACCAGCTGGCCCCCTACCTTACTTCCTTTAGGTGCCCTCTTTAGGGTGTTGTTGCCTCTCATGCCCCTTCACATGACCATACTCACAAAATTTAAGTTGAATGAAAAGATCAAAGTCTAGAATCTAGAGCCAAAGAGTATGCTCCCTAAAGGCAGATCTGTGTTGCATGTTATTATAGCTTCCTTTCTTTTAGGCATCACCCTAGTCACCTGGAAAAGAATATAGAGGCCAACCTCATGAAGGGTTCAGGTATAGAAACAGAACAGATTAGAAGGGGCTGGTATATTTCACTTAGCATAACATTCCTTGGTTTGATTGGTTTTGTTTTGTGATAGGATCTCATGTAGCCCAGGCTGTTCATGAACTCCCTATGTAGCTGAGGGTTCCTTGAACATTTGATCCTCCTGCTTCCACCTCCCAATGAAACATGAACCACCATGTCTGGGTCATACATGTTGTAATACATGTCACAGTTTCTTTTTAAGGTTGAATAATATCCTGTGTGTGTGTGTGTGTGTGTGTGTGTGTGTGTGTATTTCACATTTTATTTATCCATATTTCCATTCATAGATATTTTAGTTACTTCCACTTTTGGAGCATTGTGAATGATATTATAAACATGTGTTAACACATATTTCTTGGAGTCCTTGTTTTAATTCTTTTAGGTAGGTATATATTCAGGGGTGAAACTACAGTTTTGTATTTTAAATAATGTTTTAATTTTTGTTCTTTGATTTGTGTTTTCCCTAAATGTGTTACTTTAAATTAGATTTTTTTTTGGTCTTTTTGAGACAGGGTCTCCCTGTAGCCCCAGCTGTCCTGGAACTCACTCTGTAGACCAGGCTGGCCTTGAACTCACAGAGATCCGCCTGCCTCTGCCTCCCGAGTGCTAGGATTAAAGGCGTGCACCACCACGCCCGGCTAAATTCGATTTTTTTTTTTTTATTTATTGTATGTGTATGAATGTACTGTCTGCATGCAAGTCTGTGCACCCGTGTCGTGCAACGCTGCGGAGGTCAGAAGAGGGTCTCGGATTCCCCTGGAACTGGAGTTCTCCTGGAATTGGAGTTTTAGACGGTTCTTAGCCGCCATGTGGGTGCTGGGGATCGAACCCGGGTCCTCTGTAAGAGCGGTCGGCGCTCTTAACCGCTAGGCCATCTCTCCAGCCCCTAAATTCGATTTTTTAAAGCTATTTAAAGAGCTGGAGAGAAGGCTCAGTAGTTAAGAGCACTAGCTGCTATTGCACAGGACCAGGGTTCAGTTCCCAGAACCCACGTGGCAGCTAACTATCATCTTTAACTGCAGTTGCAAGGGATCCAATGCTCTCTTCAGGGCTTTACAGGCATTGCACACATAGGTACACTCATACACATAAAATATAAAAGAAAGAAAGGAAGGAGGGGAGGGGAGGGGAGGGGAGGGAAAGCTGGGCATGGTTTTGCATGCCTTTAATCCTGGCACATTTGGGAGGCAGAGGCAGGTGGATCTCTGTGAGATCGAGGCCAGCCTGGTCTACATACATAGCAAGTTCCAGGCCAGATAAGGCTACAGGAAGACCCTGCCTCAAAAAAGATCAATCAATCAATCAATCAATAAATAAATAAATAATAAATAAAATATAAAACACATTTTAAGAAACATTGACTGATATAATGGTATATCTAATCTCTTATGGTGTGCCATAGAATTCAAGTTCTTCCTGGAGATGGCTCAACTGGTAAAGGCGTTTGGTGTGCAAGCCTGAAAACCTGAGTTCGATTCCTAGAATCCATGAGAAAATGAAAGGAGAGAACCAGCTCCAGAAAGTTGACCTCTGACCTCCATATGCACACAGACAGACAGACACACACACACACACACACACACACACACACACACACACACAGATCATGCACACACATACCAACAATAAATAAAAATGTTTAAAAGAAAAGTTCAAGGTCTAGGGATGGGTCCTTGCCTAACATGCACAAAGCCTTGTGTATAATGACTAGTATCATATAAACCAGTAGTGGTGGTGAACACCTATAATCCCAGCACTTGGTAGATAGAGATGAAGATCAAAAGTTCAACGTCATCCTTGGCTACATAGTCAATTGAGGCCAGCCTGAGATACATGAGAACTTATCTCACACAAAAAAAGTTCAGGCCGGGCATGGTGGAACACGCCTTTAATCCTAGCACTTGGGAGGCAGAGGCAGGTGGATCTTTGTGAGTTCAAGGCCAGCATGGTCTACAGAGCAAATTCCAGGACAGCTGGGGCTACAGGGAGACCCTATCTCAAAAAGACCAAAAAAATAGTTCAGAGGGAATTAACTAATTCATTGCAAATAAATATGAATTTTCTTTGGGGGATTATAAAAATGTCTGGAAACTGACAGTGATGATAGTTGGGGATATACTAAAACCCATCTAATTGTGTATGTTAATGTGTGAACTGTGTGGTATATAGATTATATCTCAACAAGACTGTTGCCAACAAAAAGAAATCAAAGTAAAAAGATAACCAACAGGATGGGAGAAAATATTCACAAATTATATAACTGATAATTATCTGGTTTCCAGAATATATAAAGAACATCTACAACTCATCAACATTTTTTAACTTTTAAAAATTATTTTTAATTATGTGTGTGTATATGTAAGGGTTGTGCACATGAGTGCAGGTGCCTGTAGAGGGAGGCCAGAGATGTGAGATTCTCCCTGGAACTGAGTTATAGGCAATGGTGAGATGCCTGATCTGGGTGCTGGGAACCAAGCCAGGTTTATCTGCAAGAATAAGACACCCTCTTAACTGCTGAGCCACCTCTCGAGCCCACGGAAGGTTTTTAAAAAGCAATTAAGGGCCAGTTAGATGGCTCAGCAGCTAAAAGCACTTGTCATCCAGCTTTATGACCTAATTTTGATCCCTGGAACCCACAAGGTAGAAGGAGGGAAATCACTCCTACACATTGTCTTCTGGTCACCACATGTGTGCATGTGCGCACGCACACACACACACACACACACTAAATAAACGTGATAAAAAATTTAAAAACCTTACATATAATTATACAAAATAGTAGGCTTCATTATGGCATTATCATATTATGTGTGGTGTAATTTTATCATATTCACTCAGAGGACAACTCTAGATGCTACGTGTATGAAAAAGCGCAAGATACTTATTTTTCTGAATTTGGCTTATTTCACCTAAAATGATGATTTCTAGTTCCAAATTCCTGAAAATAACATAATCTTCCTTTGTAAAAAATAAAATTAATGTGGGGCTGGAAAGATGGCTCTGATTTGAAAAGCACTGACTACTCTTGCAGAGGACCAAGATTTGATTCCCAGCACCCACATGGTGGCTAACAACCATCTGTAACTCCAGTTCCAGGGGAATCCGACGCCCTCTTCTGGCTTCCTTGGTCATTGCACGACATGGGGTGCACTTACATATATGTAGGCAATGTACTCATACACATAAAAAATAAAATATTTTTTTAAAAATAATGTATCAAGCTGGGCGTGGTGGTGCACGCCTTTAATCCTAGCGCTCGGGAGGCAGAGGCAGGCAGATCTTTGTGAGTTCAAGGCCAGCCTGGTCTACAGAGTGAGTTCCAGGACAGCTGGGACTACAGGGAGACCCTGTCTCAAAAAGACAAAAAAAAAATAATGTATCATGTGTGCATGGATGGGGTGTGTTCACATGTCCAGATAAATACACATGCGTGGGTATATATGTAGACAGCAAAGGGCATCTTCAGGTGCCATTCCTCAGGAGCTATTCACCTTCCTTTTTGAGATAGGGTCTCTCAATGGGACCTATCAGGTTAGATTGGCTGGCCAGTGGGCCCTAACTGCCCTCCTGTCTCTGCCCTCCCGGCTCTGGGATTACAATCATGGTCCACCATGCCCAGGTTTTTTCTGTGTGGATGCCGGAGATCAAAGACAGGTTCTCATGCTTGTGTGGCAAGTACTTTACTGATTGAACTATCTCCCCAACTCCTTGTTTTCTTTATAGCTGAATAAGACTCCATTGTGTACGTGTGCCATTTTTCTTTATCCATTCATTTGGTGTGCATCTAGGCTGATTCCATATATTGGCTATTGTGAACGATGTCACAATGAACGTAGATGTGAAAGTAATCCTGTTATACGTTGATTTTGATTCCTTTGGGCACACACACACACACACACAGGGGTGGTATAGTAAACAATATGATAGTTCTATTTAGAGTTCCTTTAAAGAAAGCTCCATTCTGATATCCATAGCATCTAGGCTAACTTAGATCCCTACCGACAGTGTATAGCGTTCCTGCAACCTCTCCAGCATTTCTTTTTTGGTTTTCTTGATGACAGCCATTCTCATTGGGGCGAGATGGAACTTCAGTGTAGTTTTCATTTATATTTCTCTGATAGCTAAATATGTTGAACATTTTTCAAGTATTTTTGCCATTTTTACTTCATTTCAAAAGTATCTATTCAGTTCATGTGCCCATTTGTTGATGGGATGAGTTGGGGTTTGGCGTTTAAGGTTTTTTTTGTTTTTTTTTTTTTTTCTTTTTTTTATTTTGTTTTTTGGTCTTTTAGAGACAGGGTCTCCCTGTAGCCCCAGCTGTCCTAGAACTCACTATGTAGACCAAGCTGGCCTTGAACTCACAGAGACCCACCTCCCGAGTGCTGGGATTAGAGGCACGTATACAGAGCTTTTTAATTTCATGTACTCCCACTTGATAATTCTTGCCATTATTTCCTGAGTCACTAGAATCCTGGTCAGAAGTCATTGCTTTAATATGTATCTTGCCTATTTCTCCTGGCAGTTTCAAAGCCTTGGATTTAGTCAGTAATTTCAATTTGGGGCGTGGGGTGAGACACAGTCTTACTATGCAACCCTGGCTGGTCTCGAGCTCACTGGGTAGACCAGACTGGTCTTGAACTCACAGAGATCTGTCTGCCTCTGCACCCACAGTGCTAGAATTAAAAGTGTGTACCACCAAGCCTGGATCAGCCGGACGTGGTGGCACATGCCTTTAATCCCAGCACTTGGGAGGCAGAGACAGGTGGCTCTCTGTGAGTTCAAGGCCAGCCTGGTCTACAGAATGAGTTCCAGGACAGCCGGGGCTATAGGAAGACCCTGTCTCAAAAAAAAAAAGTACTAGTTGGAGGCTGGCCATCGTGGTGCACACCTTTAATCTCAGTGCTCAGGAGGCAGAGGCAGGCACATCTCTGTGAGTTCAAGGCCAGCCTGGTCTACATAGCAAGTTCCAGGCCAGCTAGGACTAAAGGGAAACCCTGTCTCAAAAAGACCAAAAAAAAAAGGACTAGTTGGAAAACTGGAAAATATTTTATCATGCAAAAATTATCTGAATTTTAGAAAAAATAATCTTAGATACCAGCTCACTGTTCCCTACAGGGAAAAACAAAACCGCAGTGACGTATGCCATATTCGAACTGAAGAAAACCAAAGCAAAAGAAAATCCTTAAAGAAGTCAGAGTTTAAAAATACCTTATCTACAAAGGAGCAAGGATTAATATTATATCAGACTTCTTGGAAACCAGGCATACCAGAAGAGAATGTACTGAAATATTTAAGATACCGAAAGGAAAAAAAAAAAAANCCCTGCGGAACTGGAGTTATAGGCAAATTGTGAGTTTTTGGCCTGAATCTGGGTGATGGGGAAAACCAAGCCAGGTGTATCTGGCAAAGGAATAAGGACACCCCTCTTTAACTGGCGGAGCCACCTCCGAGCCACGGGAAGGTTTTAAAAAGCCAATTAAGGGCCAGTAGGATGGCTTTCAGCAGCTTCTTATTAAAAAAGCAACTTGTCATTCCAGCTTATGACCTAATTTGATCCCCTGGAACCCACAAGGTTAGAAGGAGGGAAATCACTCCTACACATTGTCTTCTGGTCACCACATGTCACATGTATGCTACAGTTCCTGAAAGCACATATGTGTACACACACACAAACACAAAAAAAAAAAAAAAAAAAACAATTTTAAAAAAACCTTACATATAATTATACAAAATAGTAGGCTTCATTATGGCATTATCATATTATGTGTGGTGTAATTTTATCATATTCACTCAGAGGACAACTCTAGATGCTACGTGTATGAAAAAGCGCAAGATACTTATTTTTCTGAATTTGGCTTATTTCACCTAAAATGATGATTTCTAGTTCCAAAATTCCTGAAAAAATATCACAATTTTTCCTTTGTAAAAATAAAATTTAATTTGTGGGGCTGGAAAAAGATGGCTCTGATTTGAAAAAAGCACTGACTACTCTTCAGAGGACCCAATGATTTGATTCCCAGCACCCACCCATGGGTGGCTCACAACCATTCTGTAACTCCAGTTCCAGGGGGGAAGGAATCCGACGCCCCTCTTCTGGCTTCCTTGTCATTGCACGGACATTGGGGTGCACTTAACATATATGTAGGCCAATGTACTCATTAACAAAAAAAAATAAAAAATATTTTTTTTTTTTAAAAAATAATGTATAAACATAAATTTTTGTTTGGATCCAGGCTTGAATTCACATGCCTATAATGTCAGCACTGGGGAGGCAGAGGGCAGGCAGATCTTTGTGAGTCGGGCCAGCCTGGTCTACAGAGTGAGTTTCCAGGGGACAAGGGCTGGGGGACTACAGGGAGACCCCTGTCTCAAAAAGGACAAAAAAAAAAATAAATGTATCCATGTCGTGCATGGACTGGGGGTGTGTTCACATGTCCAGATAAATACACATGCGTGGGTATATATGTAGACAGCAAAGGGCATCTTCAGGTGCCATTCCTCAGGAGCTATTACCTTTCCCTTTTGAGATAGGGTCTCTCAATGGGACCTATCAGGTTAGATTGGCTGGCCAGTTGGGCCTAAACTGCCCTCCTTCTCTGCCCCTCCCGGGCTCTGGGATTACAATTTCATGGTTCCCACCATGCCCAGGGTTTTTTCCGTGTGGATGCGGAGGGATTTCAACACAAGACCACGGTATCTCATGCTGTTGTGCAAGTACTTTACTGATTGAACTCTTCCTCCCCAACTCCTTGTTTCTTTATTTAGGCTGAAATAAGACTCCATTGTGTTACGTGTGGCCAATTTTTCCTTTATTCCCAGTCCTTTGGTGTTTGCCATCTAGGCTGATCTTCCAAATATGTATTGGCTATTGTGGAACTGATGTTCACAATGAAAGTACGATGTGAAAGTTAATTCCGTTTATTACGTTTGATTTTGATTTTCTTTGGTGCAACACACACACACACACACAGGGGGGTGGATATAGTAAACAATATGATAGTTCTATTTAGAGTTCCTTTAAAGAAAGCTCCATTCTGATATCCATAGCATCTAGGCTAACTTAGATCCCTACCGACAGTGTATAGCGTTCCTGCAACCTCTCACGCATTCTCTTTAGGTTTTTCGTTGTGACAGCCATTCTCATTGGGGCGAGATGGAACTTCAGTGTAGTTTTCATTTATATTTCTCTGATGCTAAATTATGTTGAACATTTTTTCAAGTATTTTGCCAATTTTTACTTCTTTCAAAAAAATATCTATCAGTTTCATGTTGCCCAATTTGTTGTGGATGGAGTTGGGGGTTGGCGTTTTACGGTTTTTTTTTTTTTTTTTTTTTTTATTTTCGGTATGTGTATGAATGCATGTCCGTATGCAGGTGTGTTCACCCCCGTGTTTTGCAACGCCGCGGAGGTCAGAAGCAGACGTCGGATTCCCCTGGAACCTGGAAGTTCTCCCTTGTGGAAACTGGGAGGTTTCAGGGTTCTCGGGCTTGCCATGTGGGTGCTGGGGAGCGAAACTGGGTACGAAGGTAAGGGAGAAGGTGCGGGAGCGCCGGAACCACTAGGCAATCGCGCCAGGGCCCTGGCGTGTTGAGTTTTTAAGGAGTTTCCGTGATTGGGGATCAGATTTTTATTTTGGGGGGGCTTAGCAATTTTTTTAATTATTTCAGAGATCTTGCAGCTACCAAAGACTTTTTTTCCACCTTTACTTTTAGGTTCCCCTTATCAATTTTAATAATTGTTTCCTTTGTTGTAAAGAGCTTTTTTCTTTTTTTTTTTTTTTTGAACGGTAGGGTATTCCTGGTAGCCCCCAGCCTTGTCCTAGGAACTTCACTATGTTAGACCAAAAGGGCTGGCCTTACCTTTTTTGTGGAACTCCACCAGGAGGACCCACCTCCCGGGGTTTGCTGGGATTAGGTTCAAGGCACGTATACAGGGAGCTTTTTAATTTCATGTACTCCCACTTGATAATTCTTGCCATTATTTCCTGAACGTCCACTAGACATTTCCTGGTCCGAAGTCATTGCTTTCTAAATATGTATCTGTATATTTCTTCCTGGGGAAGTTTCAAAGCCTTGGATTTAGTCAGTAATTTCAATTTGGGGCGTGGGGTGAGACACAGCAGCCACGTATCCCATTGATTTCGACAATATCCATCTGTCCTTCTGGAGCCATGCACCCGCTCGCTAGGACGCGCGCATCGCTATCGGAATGGCGTCTCGAGCTCACTGGGTAGGACCAGACTTGGTTCTTGGGACTCACTCAGAGATCTGTCTGCCTTCTGCATCCACAGTGCTAGAATTTAATCAAAAGTGCTTTACCACCAAGCCTGTGATCAGCCGGGACGTCGGTTTGGGCACATGCCTTTACATTCCCAGCACTTGTGAGGGCCGAGGACCAGGTGGCTCTTGGAAGTTCAAGGGTCAGGGGGCCTGGTCTACTCAGAATGAGTGCCAGGACTAGGCCGGGGCTTATAGGAAGAAACCCTGTCCTCAAAAACAAAAAAAAAAGTACAGTTGTAGGCTGGCCATCGTGGGGGCTGGCACACCTTTAATCTCAGTGCTCAGGGGAGTCAAGGCAGGGGGAGGCAGGCACATCTCTTTGAGTTCAAGACATTGGCCCACGGGGCCCTGGTCTACATAGCACGTCCAGGGCCCCTGCAGGACTAAAAGGGGGAAAAACCCTTGTCTCAAAAAGACCAAAAAAAAAGGACTAGCTTGGGCAAAAACTGGAAAATATTTTATAGCAAAATTATCTGAATTTAGAAAAAAAAAAATACTCTTAGATAACAGCTCACTTTCCCTAGCAGGGAAAAAAACAAAAAACCGCAGTGACGGTATGTGGGCCATATTCGAACTGGAAAGGGAAAACCCAAAGCAAAAAAGGCAAAAAATTTCCTTAAAGAAGGTCAGCGTTTAAAAAATAAACCTTATCTACAAAGGGAGCAAGGGTATGGAAATATTTATAGCAGGGACTTCTTCTTTTGGGGAAACCAGGGCATACCCAGAAGGAATTGTACTAAAATATTTAAGAACCGCAAAGGAAAAAACAAAAAAAAAAAACAAAAAAAAAAAAAAAAAAAAAACCATACCAACCTAGAATTCTGTATCCATTGAAATTATCTTTTGAAAGTGAAGATCAAACTCAGGCATAGCACACATGCACATGCACATGCACGCACGCACACACACACACACACACACACACACACACACACAAACACACACTTGTAATCACAGCACTCAGGAGGCAGAAGCAGAAGAATTGTCACAAATTTGAAGCCAGCCTAGTATACACAGTGACCTCCAGCCCAGCCAGGGCTACAAAGCAAAAGTGACAGTCAACTATCAACAAATCAATTTAAATGTGAAAGAAATAGACATTTCTCCACACAAGACATGCAAACAGACAATAGGAACATAAAAATATGTTCATCATTTGCTAGTTGTTAGAGAGATGCAAATCAAACCACTTCCCATCCATTAGGCTGTGAATTTTTAAAATCAGAATATAGTAAGTATTGGCAAGGATGTTGGGAAATTAAAGCCTTTGTACATTACCCATGAGAAAGCAAAATGGTGCCATTCTATGGAAAACAGTATGCAGTTCCTGAAAACAATTACACGGAATTGCCATAGCAATTCCACTTCTATGTCCCCCAGATTGGAAACTGGACTTAGATTTGTCCACCCATTTTCACAGCAGCATTATTCATAGAAAACAAAGGTAAAAATAACTCAAATGTCAGTTGACAGTGAATGGATATAATAAGTGTGGCATACCTAAATTTGAATATTTGACTTTTTTCTGAATTCTTTAACATTGATTACGTTAATTCTTTATGAAGGTAGGGGGAGCATGCACACGCCACAGCACTCCCATGGCAGTTGATCAGAGGACAATTTATGGGAGTCAGTTCTCTCGCTCCACCCTGTGAGCTCCCAGCATCAAACTCAAGTCATCAGTCTTGGCTGCAAGCATTTTACCCGTTGAGTCACCTCAAGGGCTTATTTGAGTTGTTTCATTTTGTTTTGTTTAATGAGGCTGGAGGGAGTATGGCTCAGTGTGGAGTGCTTCCCTAGCATAGATGAGGCCCTGGATTAGAGGAAGAAGGAGAGGAAGAGTGAGAAGGAGGGGGAGAGGGAACCTTGAAGCAACATGGATGAACATTAAAGAGACTAAACTGGGAGTCTGGAGAGATAGCCTAGCGGTTAAGAGCAGTGACTGCTCTTGCAGGGGACCCGGGTTCGATCCCCAGCACCCACATGGCGGCTGAGAACTGCCTGTAACTCCAATTCCAGGAGAACTCCAGTTCCAGGGGAATCCGACACTCTCTTCTGACCTCCGCGGCATTGTGCGGCACAGGTGCACAAACCTACATGCAGACAGTTCATTCATACACATACAAAAATAAATAAAATTTAAAAAAAATTTAAAGAGACTAAGCTGAGTGAAGCAAGCCAGGCAAACAAAGCAGAAAAAGGATAAATATTGTATGATGTCACTTAATTGCGGTCACTAAGATTACACACTGAAAAAATTTACACACTGAAAGCAGAATAGGTTCTAGAGCTGAGGGGAAAATGGAAAGTTATTGTTTAATGGCTATAACGTTTCTAGGGTCCTATACTCTACCACTTGGGCCTCAAGGGAGTGACTTTAAAGTTTCTGTTAAGATAAAAATGGTCTAAGCTGGGCATGGTGGTGCACACCTTTAATCCTAGCACTTGGGAGGCAGAGGCAGGTGGATCTTTGTGAGTTCAAGGCCAGCCTGGTCTACAGAGTGAGTTCCAGGACAGCTGGGACTACAGGGAGACCCTGTCTCGAAAAGACCAAAAAAAAAAAAAAGATAAAAATGGTCTAGAGATAAGTAGATGGCTATAGTCACTGGTGGGTCCTTAAATACTACTGAATAGTAAAAGGATACATCTTGTTTAAATATTCTCAAAAAAACCCACAAGATTTTTAAAAAGTTAGGGCTGGAGAGATGGCTCAGTGGTGAAGAGCACTGACTGCTCTTGTAGAGGACCCAGGTTTGATTTCTAGCACCCCACATGGTGGCTAGAAACCATCTGTAACTCCAGTTCCAGATCTGATGTCTTCTGACTTCCATGGGCACTGCATGACACAGGTGCACTTACACACATACAGGCAATATACTCATACACATAAATAAATAAAATGTTTTATAAATTTCTAAAAGTAGGGGCTGGAGAAATGGGTCAGTGGTTAAGAGCCCCGGCTGCTCTTGCAGAAGACCCAGGTTCAATTCCAGCACCCACATGGTGGCTAACAACCATCAGTAACTCCAGTTCCAGGGGAATCTGATACCCTCTTCTAGCCTCCTCAGGCACTGCACGACATAGGTATAATTACACACATGCAGGCAATACATTTATACACATAAAATAAAAATAAAATGTAAATGAATAAAAATAAAAATTTCTAAGGGTTGACAAATTAATCAATGTTATATTATGTAAATTTGACCACAATAAAAAAAATGAGGGAGGCAGAGGCAAGTGGGTCTCTGTGAGTTCAAGGCCAGCCTGGTCTACATAGTGAATTCCAGGCTAGCTGGGGCTATATGGAGTCTCAAAAGACCAAGAAAGAAAGAGAGAAAGAGAGAGAGAAGGAGAGAAAGAGAGAAAGAAAGAAAAAGAAAGAAAGAAAGAAAGAAAGAAAGAAAGAAAGAAAGAAAGAAAGAAAGAAAGAAAGAAAGACATCTGTACATACTAACATGAAATTATTTCTATATTTTTAAATATTTGGGGATGGTGTCACATGCCCAAATCTGGAAGCTGAAGCAAAATAATCATGAGTTTCAGACTATGTATCAAAAATAAATAGGGGATGGGAAGATGATGGTTCACCAGGTAAGGGCACTTGCTGTCACCACCAAGGACCTGAGTTGATCCTCAGAATCCAAATGACAGAGGGAAAGAACCAACCACTGCAAGTTGTCCTCTGACTACCACACATGACACNGGGAGGGAGGGAGGGAGGGAGGCAATGTCTCACTGCTTAGCTCTGACTGGCCTGTAACTCACTATTTAGACCAGGCTGGCTTTGAATTCATAAAGCTCCAACTGCCTCTGCCTCCCCAGTGTGGGGATTAAAGATGTCCACCACCACATGTGACCCATAAATACAATTTTTTTAAGTTTAAAAAAATAAATTAATAGGGGCCAGAGAGATGGCTCAGCAGTTAAGAGCACCGGCTGCTCTTGAAGAGTACCGGGTTGAGTTCCCAGTATCCACATGGCGGCTAACAACCATTCATAACTCCAGTTCCAGGGGATACCACACCTTCCTCTAATCTCCATGGGTTTGTACATATGTTGTATACTTACATACATCCAGGCAAAACACTCATATACATAAAATAGCCAAAATGTTTTAAAATAAATAAACCTTCTAGTTCTAAAATTTTACTTCAACTTATTTTCCAATTACAATTACAAATCACATCCTACCTCCTACCTCTCACTACTGAATTATTGGCTACCAAATCGATTCAGGGAGAGGAGAAATCATTATCTTCAGTCATGTACCTACTGAGTACTCCACCAGGTTCCAAAGGATTGTTCCAATCCAATGGTCACATGGCCCTAATTAAACTAAATGGGTCACAAAACAGAACCAAAAGTCATGATTCTGGAAAAAGACCTGGTAGGATGTTTGGGAAGGAGCATTGATAGAGATGGGAGGGATGTAAAAGAGGGTGTTGGAGAGGGGTGTTGGAGAGAGATTCATCAGAATGCACTATATACGTGTATGAAATTGTCAAAGACGAAAATTAGTCATTTTAAATCACTTTACAGATAGCTAATCTCAGCTCTTGGGTGACAGTCATTATTAAAATTTTAATAACTGATTCTTTTTCTGAGTCCCTAGCTTCCTCTGTAGTCACTGGAGCACCAAGCAAGCTCCTGATGTTGCTCACTAATCAAGTCCCAGTGAGATTTATTAGGCACCTCACATCCGGTAGCCAGAAGGAAAAAAGGTAACATCTTTTTTTTTCCTTTTTTTAAAATTTTTAAATTTATTATTTTTGTGTATGAGTGTACTGTCTGCATGTAGGTTGGTGCACCCGTGTTGTGCAAAAGGTAACATCTTTGAAACAGATAGTTACAGATGGATGTGCTTTCAAATGGGTAGAAAATGAAAACGTGAGACTGCTTGGTGATTCACATGGTAAATAATATTAATAGTAATAAATTCACTGTTGGACTTATCAAATAAATATTGTACAAGCTGAAGCTGGGAAACAGCTATCTTCCTTTCTTTTTTTATTCTTTTCTTTCATGACATGGTCTTGCTATCTAGCCCAGGACTGGTCCTAATCTCACAGAACACCTGTCTTTACCTCCCAGTTAGTTGTTGGGATTGAAGATATCCCCACTGGCTTCTTTTCTGTTTATATTTCCTAAAATTTCTAAAATAAATATGAAACTATTATAGTAAGACAAATCTAAACTTAAAAATTATAAAAAGGATGGCTGGGTTTGGGGGGTTTTGTTTGACACAGCATCTATGTGAGTGCCTGGCTAACCTGGCACTCACTATGTAGGCCAGGCTGGCCTAAAACTATTGTACATTAAGAATTCTCTAGAATGTAAAAGGAAGGAATGAATGGGACTACATACATTGTTTTGTATCTCCCCCCTTGCCTACTTCCTAAGCAATCTAAACCAATTTACATGTAGCAATCACTAGAAGACTATCAGGAATCGTCTTCCTAGACTTTGATTCTATCCATCATCCCCTTTCTCTTTTTTGATTGTCCACTTTTTCTTGTCTACCTACAGACATACCTGTGGGCCTTCATTCAATGGGTCGTTGGTCTCCTCTCAACCAAGGATGTGATGGAGCAAGAACCACTCAGGAGCGCCAGAGGGAGAAACTCAAAACTTTATTTTCCAGTACAGGGTATATAGGAAGCTTCTACCAATCAGCACAGAGAACATCAGAGCGCATCCAATCATCAAAAAGGTCAACTTAATTATGCAGTTACATAGTCCTCAGCCTGCACATGCTTCTATAGATGTTTACATGCTCAGCACAGGGGGCAACTAATCACAGCGAGAAGGGTGCATGCAGCTGTTGCCAGGAAGGGCGCCATGTTGATGATGCAGCAAGAAATCCAGCAATGTGGCTTATTAATCAGACCCAGGAGTGGCCTACATATCCCCCTTTTTATTAACTTATAAATTGCCCCTAGGAGGGGAGACATGGAAACCCATCTGTAACACATTATGTGCTTAAAACTAGGCGTCTCAACCCTCCAGTTGTGTCAGGGCCAGATGGGCTTGGACAGGGGCCTGAGTGGGGACATGTTTGTGGACAATTTCAGCCAACATCGCTATCTCTTGCCTTGCCGTTGTGCCCTTACCCTAGATCAAAGCAACTTGCTGTAACTGAGCAAGACCAGAAACACAATTACCCAAAGCAAGAGTTTGAAGGGGTTGCTGAACTGAGAGTCCCATCCTGTGCAACATGGCTTCTAATAAGGTTGCATGAATGTCTAATTGAGTCTGTAAATTTGCCATGCTCAGCCTAACATACTCGAGGGAGGCGGCAGCAGTGTTGATCCCTTCTGATGTCTCCGATGACAGGTTATGGAGGGCTCGCGCTTGAGCTATTTTGGTTGGAAATAGTGACTGCAGCAGTCACAGCTGAGCCAATCAGCTCATTTGCCTCGATGCAGGAGGCTCATAAGCAGGAGTCCTGAGTCTGATAGCCATCTAGAAAGAAAATATATTCCCCTTCTTGGAGGGCGGGGTTAGGAAAGCGGTTGGTGATATTTATGGGAATGAGAAAGAAGAAACCAAGGGGCAAGCAGGTAGAGAAAAAAGTGGCCTGAGCTTGACCTCTCATGGCAGGAGAAGTTGATCGTATAGGCCTCTTGGTGAAAGAAGGAATAATGGCCATACACACTGCAGGACAGTAACATACAAACACCTGAGATCCATTTGTTGGCCCCTGGGCCCCCTCCCAACCACCCAGCCCTAACTAGCTGACCCTAGCCGCCTGTCCCTGACCTGACCCTGACCTAGCCTTGACCTGACCCTAACCTGACCATCTGTCCCTAATCATCTTTCCCTCTCCTCTACGGGGCCAAGGGTAGAGAAAGCCCCAAAGGCTAAAACCACACAGGTGCCTGCAGCTTTAGACTTTGTCCTGACTCATCCCTAAGGACTGATTAATAGAAAAAAACAAAACAAACAAACAAAAAAAAGCACAAAAAACATTCCCCAAATCTCCATTTAAATTGGACCGAGATTTTTTTTTAATCTTTTGGAAGCTTATTTTAGACATGGTCCCCCAGCAGCGACACTGAATACCTAGATCAGTCTGGCTCCAGCCTCCTACAGAAGTCCACCTGCCTCTGCCTCCAGAGCACTGGAACCAAATCCCACGTCACTCGGTTCATCTCAAAAAAAAACAGTTTTAAAGCAGATAAAGATGAAGGGGAGTGATGAAGGTCTTAAGAGCAAGGAAGAGGGGTCTCTAGTACAGGGATTGGGGGCATGGGGAGACCATGACAAAGGACGTTGTGGGTTGGTACCAGCTTCACTAGAAAAGCGTGGACCAGGGTGCCGATGGTGAGGAAAAGGATTCCTACGAGGGAAAACCCCATCCAGCCTGTGAGGGGGATGTCCCACCTCAATCCACCCCTGGTCCCTTTGTTTGCAAAGAAGGCGAAACCAGGCGGTATTGGGGGGGGGGCAGGAAGAATATGAAGATGTTGGGGGGTAAAGTGGCAGCCATTCAAGGCCGGTGCCTCTTCCCTCGTTGAGTCTGGAGCTGTTCGCAGCGGGAACTTTTCCTGTTGGGCAGCTTCTTAGGTGGATCAAGCAGTTTCTTTTGGCCTTTGGCCACGCATGCAGCCTTGGTGGCCTCCCACTCTAGATCCTGCTCCCTTTCCTCTTCATGCAACCAAGGGGCAAAATCTAGCAAGGTCTTCCAAATTTCCTGGGCCTGACTTTCACTAACTTCCACTCCCTGTGGCTGGAGCAGAGCATGCAGGCAATTGATCGGGGGGTGTCACTTGGTGTGACCGCGAATTACCCATCGAGGGGACCACTTACCCCAAACTCCAAGCTTTCGGTAGGCAAATGGTCAGGGCGGGGGGGACACTTGATGTGACCGTGAATTACCCATTGAGGGGACCACTCACCCAAAACTCCAGGCTTGTGGTAGGTCTGAGGGTCCCTGTTCAGGCCCCTCGTGTAGGCCTTAATTCAACTGGTCATTGGTCCCCTCTCTACCAAGGGTAAGTGCAACAGAGAAAGAACTACTCCAGGGGCGAAACTCAAAACTTTATTTTCCAGTACAGGGTATATAGGAAGCTTCTACCAATCAGCACAGAGAACATCAGAGCGTATCCAATCATCAAAAAAGGTCAACTTGATTATGTAGTTACATAGTCCTCAGCCTGCACATGCTTCTATAGATGTTTACATGCTGTTTACAAGCTCAGTGCAGGGGGAAACTAATCACGACGAGAGGGCTGCATGCAGCTGTTGCCAGGAAGGGCGCCATGTTGATAGTGCAGCAAGAAATTCAGCAATGTAGCTTATTAATAGTCCCGGGAGTGACCTACACATGCCTAACCTTTTCTCATGTTAACACAAACTTAAAAATGTGATTTCTCCTCTGTCTCAAACTACTGTTCTTTTTCCATCCTTCCCTTCTTAGCCAGGCTTCTGGAAGTATTACTTTATATTTACTGTCCTTTCTCTACCATCTGTCCTTTTCCATTGAGTCACTTCACTCCAGTCTGGCTTGACATTTTCAAAATAGAAGCCAGGTGTGGTGGCATGTCCCTGCTGTAATCCTAATTGGCAGGCTGGGCCTAGAGGATCATTGCAAGTTCTAGGTCAGCCTGGGCAATATAGTGACTGCTAGCCTTGCCTAGATCACAAAGTGAGATCCTATCTCAAAAAAATCAAAGAGGGAGGGAGGGAGAGAGGGAGGGAGCGAGAGAGGGAAGAAGGAAGGAAGGAAGGAAGGAAGGAAGGAAGGAAGGAAGGAAGGAAGGAAGGAAGGAAGGAAGGAAACGGAGAGACAGACTATAAAAAACTTCCTAGGGCCTGAGTTCAGGGGCCCACCTTCACACAACCTAAAGCTATTGGTTGTTCCTTTTCCCATACGTTTTCCTCCACCTCTGGGATACTACTGTCCCGTCATTCTCCTTCCTTTCTTTTCTTTCCCAGTCAGAATGTGTTCATCCCTTAGTCACTGGGATTTGCCAGGATGATGTCCTAGACTCTTATCTTCTCACACCACACGGGACAAAGTTCAAGAGCTTACACAGCTTCAACTGTCATCTAACACTGATAGATTGCAAAATTTTTTAATAACAGCCCAAACTCTTGCTTAAGCTCCAGACATCTATTTCCAAATAACTGTTAAACATCTTGACCTATACAGGCTACAAAGCTACCTTGACACTGGTCTAAAATCAGATTTGTCTTCTCTGCTGCCACAATCCATTGGACTTCTAAATTCTTGTTCTCAAGCCAGGTTCCCAAGCTAAAAACTTTTGGGTTTGCCTCAACTACCCTTTCTTTCTAATCCTTCACCATACAATCAGTCAGCACACAGTCCTAATGACTGTAACGTGTACCATTCTATCAAGCCTGACCTTTCCTCTGCTTCAGGTTCTTAGCTTGGATGCCAGTCTGCTAACTAGTAGTCCTGCTCATCAATCTCTTCTCATTCTAGGACAGTTCAACAGCTACACTGCTTTCAAAATTAACTTTCCAACCCCAAACTAAATCTACCCTATAGGAAAACAGATTCCCTGGTCGAACCCACAAGGATTCAGCCATGCCTGTGAGCATCCCTCATGTAGCTCTCAAGCCCTGCATACCAAGCTCCTCCCATTCCACGTGTACCACACCATTGTATGCTTCCTGTCTTCACACATTGCCTTGTTGCCTCAGAATGCCTGCCCTGCCCCTTCTTCACTTATCCTCCAGTACCTGCCTTCTGAACAAATAACCTAGCTGCCATTTACCAAACAATCTTGCTAAGCAATTAATATTCATGAACTTATTTAAACCTCAGTCAATACTGTAAGGTAACTACTATGGTGGTCATTTTACAAATGAAAAGTAAACAGAAAACTGGGGGTTAAATAAATTTCCATCCACTAAATGGAGGTTTTGTTTTGTTTTGTTTTGTTTTGTTTTTTTTGGTCTTTTTGAGACAGGGTCTCCCTGTAGCTCCAGCTGGCCTGGAACTCACTAGTGCTGGGATGAAAGGCGTGCACCACCACGCCTGGCCCTAAATGGAGGGGTTTTAAAGTATGCGTTCAAAGCCTGAACCTTTAACCAGTATGCTATAGGTGATGTGCACTATCTACAGGTGACTGCTCCGTTCTCTCCATCACTCCCACAGCACTCTGTTCACTTCCCTGTAATGAGTTACCACTTTTTGTATCTCTTTTTATGTGATGCTAGGGATTAAAATCAGGCTTCGTGTGTGCTAGGCAAACACTACCACTGTAATGTTTCTGTTTAGACATTCTCCACAGTATTGTAAGACTCAAGGTAACAGGAACAAAGTCTTACAAATCATTGTACCCTAATATGTATAGTACATTGTAAGTGTTCAATAACACTTGCATAAATGAATTCTAAAACCTCTCTCTGACAGTACTACATTTGTGCTTCCTTTTTCTTCTGCTAGCTGCATCCTTTCATTATTCATTCAACTGTAAGCGCTGAATGCTGTAAAAACTAAGTGACTTCTTATGAAGGGATCAGAAGAATGCATCAGTAGTCTGTCCTTTGGAAAGGTACCTCTTGAATTAATGTTCAGCAGTCTATTATACTGACATCTGCTCTTCAACCTATGAATATTCTCCAGCCTTTGCCCATTCTTTAAAACTAGTGTACTTTAGGCAGGGTGTGGTAGTGCACACCTTTAATCCCAGCACTGGGGAGGCAGAGGCAGGTAGATCTCTGTGAGTTCAAGGCCACCCTGGTCTACATAGTGAGTTCCAGGACAGCTGGGGCTGCAGGGAGACCCTGTCTTGAACAGACCAAAAAAAAATGTTCTTTTTCCTATGCTGTTTAGTTTCACTACTGCCTGCTTTCTCTATCACCTGCTTTCTCTATCGCCTGCTTTCTCCACTGCCTGCTTTCTCTATAGCCTTTTCCCTTTGCCCAACTTCTTCAAAGATTAGTCTGTGTTTCCATACCTCCCAATTGCTTTAAAAATTGTAAATAGTTACCTGGGTGTGGTGGGGCATGCCTTTAATCCTAGCACTGGGGAGGCAGAGGCAGGCGCATCTCTGTGTTCAAGGCCAACTGGCCTGGTCTAAGTAGCAAGTTCCAGCTGAGCTACAGGGAGATCCTGTCTCAAAAAGAGTAAAAAAAAAAAAAAGAAAAAAAAAAAACCAAGTGTCCTGGACATTTCCAAATGCAACAGACTAGCTCCTTGGCCTCTGCAATACTGCATCCTATTCATCCTGCCTACCCCGGAACTTTCTCCTCTCTTACAGTTTCTTTTTTTTTTTTTAGTATATGTAAATACATGCTGTGGGGGGAGGAGAGGCATGTGTCATAGCACATGTATGAAGGTCGGAGTGCGACGCTGTGAAGTTTGTTCTCTCCTTCCACCTTTACATGGGTTTCTGGGATAGAACTCAGGTCACTGGACTTCAGCAGCAAGTGCCTTTACCTGGTGAGCCCCCCCCCCCAGTTTTCTATTTCTATGCCTTCAGTTCCCTCATATTCTAATCTGTTAATACCAGCAAGTACATTGCTTTCCTTGGACATTTTACTCACTGGCTCTACTCATGTTGCATTTTGGTTGTTTTTTGGTTTGCCTTTAATATTTTTTTTTTATTTTATTTATTTCTGTATGGTATGAATGTACTGTCTGTATGCAAGTTTGTGCACCCCTGTCGTGCAATGCCACGGAGGTCAGAAGAGGGTGTCAGAATCCCCTGGAACTGGAGTTCTCCTGGAATTGGAGTTTCAGACGGTTCTCTGCTGCCATGTGGGTGCTGGGGATCGAACCCGGGTCCTCTGCAAGAGCGGTCAGCACTCTTAACCGCCAGGCCATCTCTCCAGCCCCAGCTTTAATATTTTGAGACAGGATTTCATTATAGTCCACAGTGACCTTGAATTTATTATGTAGCCAAGGCTGGCCTTGAACTCCTGCTCCTTCTGCCTCCATCTCCCAAATGCTAGGATTACAGATGTGCACCACCATGCCCCTCTTTTAGAAGTTTAATACTTATTTATATTTATGCTTTTTATATCCTCCATGTCTCTCCTCAGCATGATCTCATGGTCACGCTTTCCTGTACTTTATTAACATGTGGCATACATTCATAACTGTTTTGATATTATGGTCTACTAATGCCATCAGGAATTTTCTTTCTGGGAAAATTTATTAATTAACTTTGCTTATAATTGTAGAAAGCATTTTCTTGCTTTGAATACCTAGTAATTTGTTACTGGATATCAAACTGAATCTTATGGCTTTAGGCCATGATTTTTCTTTATTATTCCTTTAAAGAAAGGAGGTTTGGTCTGAGATGCAGTTAAGTTCTTTAGAAACAGTTTCTTTCAAGACTTGCTAAACAAGATGAGAGCAACCTTTGACCAAGAGCAAATAATGATCTGCATTGCATCCTGAAATCTGAGGAGGAGCCCCTTGCTACTTTGGAGTAGTTGTCTCCCTGGTATCAGATTACTACTTCATATGCAAGTGTTGAGGTACACTCTGCTGAATACTCAAGGAGAACCCTCTGTAGATCTCAGGAAGACACATTTGAGTACCCTTCTCTTTTGGGGGGGGGAAGGGACTTTTGTAGACAGGGTCTCCCTATAGCCCCAGCTGGCCTGAAACTTGCTATGTAGACCAGGCTGGCCTTGAACTCACTGAGATCCACCTGCCCCTGCCTCCTGAGTGCTGGAATTAAAAGCGTGCACCACCACACCAGGCCCTGATTTCCCTTCTTTATACTCTCTAAATTCTAGCCATCTGATCCTAATGAATGAATTCTCCAGTCTGTCTCCTAAATCAAGAATGTTGGGTATTTTGCCAGGCTTGCCTTTGCCTGAACTGTTGCTCTATATATTTTGTCCAGGTTTATAGTTAAAGTCAAAAAGCAAATTCAGGCCTTGTTATTTACTTCATTGTAACTAGAAGCATAAATTCTTACAGTTTTGAAAAGATCATTGTATCCACTCTGAAAAAGAAAGGATTGTAGCAGTAAAGAGGAAGAACCAGGAAGTGTAGGCCACAGTAATAATCCAGCTAAGAAATGATTAGCTTGAATTAGAGTGCTGACAGTGGAGATGAAAAGAAATATATTTGAGGAACATTTTTGATGTTCTGAGAGTACCAACTGTGTCTATTATTTACCACATAATACATGGTCGCCATTCACAAGGAGCTGGCAATTTAGTGCTGAACAAAGATCTTATTGTGTTAACCGCAAAAAGCCTCTTGATAGGCTTTTCCTTGCTTAAAAATAAAGTTAAATCAGATTTGTTAAAAAAAAATAAATTTATGTGAAAAAAATAAAGTTAAATCATATAAGTATATCATTCATGGTCTTCTATAATGCATTTAAGAATTCTATGTTAGCTAGGTGTGGTGGCACACACCTTTAATCCCAGCACTCGGGAGGTGGGGGGTGGGGGGGGATCTCTGTGAGTTCAAGGCCAGCCTGGTCTACACAGCGACCTCCAGGCCAGCAGGGGCTACAGAGAGACCCTGTCTCAAAAAGACCAAAAATAAAAATTCTATGTTGTTTTTCTTTGTGTATGTGTGTTTATATGGTGTATGTGTGTTCATGTATGTGCACACGCATGTGAGGTGCATGTGTGCATGTGGCTGTGCATGCACACATGCATGTGGTATCCAAAAGTCAACACTGGATGTCTTCCTTGGTTGTTCTCCACCTTCATTTTCCACTTAAAATTTTTAAAATGTAGGCTGGGCGTGGTGGCACACCCAGCAGCCATCAATTGTTACTGGTTCCCGAAGAGGGAAAGGGGCCTGATCCATGCTGCAATATTGGCTGCCTTCATCTTGTGTAGGTTGTGTGTAGATAAGATAGCTGCTGTGAGCTCATAAGTGCAATGGTCATGTCAATGTCCAGAAGACAGCATTTCACAGCACTCTTCCTTATCCTCCAGCTCTTCATTCTTTCTCCTCCTGCCTTCTGTGATAGTTCTTGAATCTTGTGGATGGTTTTAAATGTCCCATTTAGGGCTGAGCACTCAACAGTCCCTTATTCTCAGCACTTTGATTAGTTCTGAGTCTCATGATTGACTGTTGCCCACTTCGAAAAGAAGTTCTCAAATTTGGTCATAGAACAAAGTTTGACTACATGTCCACTTAGCAAAACAGTAATAGGTTCCATACTACAAGAACTACAATTGCCATTGGGCAGAGAATAAGAGGCTTATCTGCTTATCCCTAAATAGAGCACCTAGATCAAACTTCTGCCTCCCTGGGCTGGAGAGATGGTCTAGCGGTTAAGACCACCGACTGCTCTTGCAGAGGACCCGGCCTCGATCCCCAGCACCCACATGGCGGCTGAGAACTGTCTTTAACTCCAGTTCCAGGGGAATCCGACGTCCTCTTCTGACCTCCGCAGCATTGCACAACACGAGTGCACAAACCTACATGCAGACAGTGCATTCATGCACATACAAAATAAATAAAATAAAATAAAAAACTTCTGCCTCCCAAGGCATAGGGATCTTTTGGGAAGAGGGGGCAGAAAGATAGTAAGAGCCAGATGAGGTGGATGACCACAAGGAAACAGAGTCTCCCAATTACTCATATGAACTCAAAGCAATGCTTTGATAACGTGGACAAGTCCCATGTGAGCTCAAGCAAAACAAAATTCCAGTATTCAAGTGGTTAAGTGGGTAAGTAACCCCAACCCTACCCGAGGAACTACTGGCAACCAATGGCTGCAGGGGAGTGGCAGTCTCGTTCAAGGGTGAGACTCTATTAGCAGGTTGACAAGACACCAGTGGATGAACCCACACCAAAGGGCATTTGGAGACACAACCCTGACTCTTTAGTCTTAATATATAGAAAATATAATGTATATATTAGAGTACAGAAATTTGGTGGGGAATTATTAAGGGATGCAGATATGGGAGGGGATCTAAGTATAATCAAAATATATTGCATGAAATTTACACATTTTCAATTTAAAAATTTTAAATTCCATTGTGTATTTGTACCACATTTTCATTATCCATTAATCTGTTGATAGACATCCAAGCCGATTCCATTACCTAACTATTATGAAAACAGAAATGAACACAGATGCACAAGCATCTCTGTAGGAGGACATAGAGTCCTTTGGGTATGTATCCAGGCCTGGTATAGCTGACTCATATGGCAGTTCTGCTTGTAGCTTTTTGAGAGCCCTCCACATTAATTCACATAATGGCTGCACCAGTTTACCCTCCACCGACAGTTAATAAGGGTTTCTCTTTCCCTGAATCCGCACCAGTATTTGTCATTCATTTTCTTGATGATAGCCATTCTGACTTGAGTCAAATACATTCTCAAAATAGTTTTAAATTTCATTTCTCTAATGGCTAATGATGTTGAACATTTTTTTATATATTTTTTTGAGACAGGGTCTTCCTTTAGTCCCAGCTGGCCTGGAGCTCACTCTGTAGACCAGGCTGGCCTTGAACTCACAAAGATCCGCCTGCCTCTGCCTCCCCAGTGCTAGGATTAAAGGCGCGAGCCACCACGCCTGGTGATGTTGAACATTTTTTAAAGATGCTTATTATCCACTTGTATTTCTTCTTTGGAGAAATCTCTGTTCAGTTCTATAGCCTATCTTAAAAATTTTTTAAGATATATATTTTAAAATTTTATTTATTTTTTATGTGTATGAATGTACTGTCTGCATGTAGGTTGGTGCACCTGTGTCGTGCAATGCCACGGAGGTCAGAAGAGGGTGTAGGATTCCCCTGGAACTGGAGTTAAAGATGGTTCTCAGCCGCCATGTGGGTGCTGGGGACCGAACCCGGGTCCTCTGCAAGAGCAATCGGTGCTCTTAACCACTAGGCCATCTCTCTAGCCCCCAAATTTTTATTTTATGTGTATGAATGTTATGTCTGCACGTATATAACTACACCCATGTCGTGCAGTGTCCACACAGGACTGAAGAAGGCCTTGGATCCCCTGGAACTAGAGTTACAAATGGTTGTTAGCTGTGTGGGTGCTGGGATTCAAACCCAGGTCCTCTACAAAACTAGCTAGTGCTCTTAATTGCAGAGCCATCTCTCTAGCTCCATCCACAACCCATTTTTCATTGTGTTGTTTGCTTTCTTAATTAAGCATCTTAATTAAGTTCTTTGTCAATTCTAGAAACTCTGGCTACTCTAGATACTCTGTTGGATGTGTAGCTGGAAAAGATTTCTCCCATTCTGTACCGTCCCTTGATCAACAATTTCTTTTGCTGTTTAAAACCTTTTAAAAAATATTTTTATTAAGTAGTGTATGCTTGTATGACTGTGTGCTTGTGTGTGCATAGAAGAGTAGGTGCCCACAGAGTCCAGAACTGATTATCAGATTGTCAGGTCCTCTGGACCTGGAATTATGGGCAGTTGTAAATCGTCCTGCTTTGGGTGTTGGGAACTGAACTCAGATCATCTGCAAGGGCAGTACATACTCTTAAACACCAACTATCTCTCCAACCCCTGCTTAAAAGCTTTTTAATTTCACGAGATCCCATTTGTTGATTATTGGCCATATTTCTGGAGTGATTGGAATTTTATTCAGAAAATCCTTACCTGTTCCTGTATCTTTAAATACACTCTCTAGTTTTTCCTCTAGCAGTTTTAGAGTTTCAGATATTTTGTTGACTCTTTGATCCATTTGGTGTTGATTTCTGTGTAGGATGAGAGATAGGGATATTTATGTATTTATTTATTTATTATTTATTTCTCTTTTTGAGACAGGGCTTTCTTGGAGCCCCAGCTGTCCTGGAACTCACTATGTAGACCAGGCTGGCCTTAAACTCACAGAGATCCACTTGCCTCTGCCTCCCAAGTGCTGGGATTAAAGGCGTGTACTAGCAAGCCCAGCTTTTATTTATTTTTTTTTTAGACAGGGTCTCCCTGTAGCTCCAGCTGGCCTGGAACTTGCTAGGTAGAACAGGCTGGCCTTGAACTCATAGACATCTGCCTGACTCTGCCTCTAGCTCTGAAGTGCTGGGATTAAAGATGTGTGCCATTACAGCCAGTTCTACTTTCATTTTTATAAATGTAATGATCCAGCATCATTTGTTAAAGATGTTGTCTTTTCTCCAATGTGTATTTTGGCTTCTTTGTCAAAAACCAAGTGGCTGTAGTCCTGCAGCCTTAAATCTGGGTCTTCTAATTTATTCCATTGACCTACAGGTATGTTTTTGTGCAAGTACCATATTCTTTTTGTTACTATGACTCTGTCATGGGCATTCATGAATATATATATATATATATATATATA
>VZQC01004736.1:575695-589870 GCA_009823505.1 Rhizomys pruinosus | reverse complement strand
GCTGTCCTGGAACTCACTTTGTAGACCAGGCTGGCCTTGAACTCACAAAGATCCACCTGCCTCTGCCTCCTGAGTGCTAGGATTAAAGGCATGTGCCACCACGCCTGCATTATGCTTTTCTTTCTTACTAAGTCTTAAAATGAAGTCTTCACTTCAACAAGAGAAGACTCTATACAAGTTATCAATGATTTATTTTCAATTCTGTTTTGCTGCTATGTCATTGAAATGCAGTAGTGCTAGCATTTCAACATGTAAGTGATAGAAACAACTTTTCATTATTTTGCTTTGTTTTTAGTTTTTTCCTTTTTTTTTCTGGTCTTTTTGAGGCAGGGTCCCCCTTTTAGTACCAGCTGTCCTGGAACTCGCTCTGTAGACCAGGCTGGCCTTGAACTCACAGAGATCCGCCTACCTCTGCCTCCTGAGTGCTGGGATTAAAGGCGTGCACCACCACGCCTGGCTATTTTGCTTTGTTTTTAGATGTATTATATTATCATTCAACATGTAAGCTTTACAGTAAATTAGTAATTTATGGTTCTGTATCCTGTGCTTCTTACTAAGTCTTGGATATATAGTGTACCTTTTAAAAATTTTGGAGTGGCTGGGCGTGGTGGCGCACGCCTTTAATCCTAGCACTTGGGAGGCAGAGGCAGGCGGATCTTTGTGAGTTCAAGGCTGGGCTGGTCTACAGAGTGAGTTCCAGGACAGCTGGGGCTACAAGGAGACCCTGTCTTGAAAAGACCAAAAATAAATAAATAAATAAATAAATAAATAAATAAATAAATAAATAAAAATTTTGGAGTGGCTAAATTGTAGGGCTCCATGATTAACACAGCAACGATATAAAGGAAGAGAAGAAGGAGCAAGTACCTATGCAGTAACTTCACCATGAAGGAAATTCGCAGGGTACATTAAAAGAGCAGCTGATGGGAAAGAAAGAACCGAGAGAGTTAAGGGAAATGTTAGGGGATGAACCACGATGCACTTCTGGTCTTTCTTCTGAACCCATCTGGCAGCCCCTACTCTGTTGCTCAAGGAACCTCAACAGCTCTTTAGCTGAGTGAAGTCATAATTCTTCATCTTGCGTTTTAAAGGTTCCCATTATCTGTTCTCCTATTGGTCCGATTCCCCATATTTTCTACCCATCTCAAGCTTCTAACTGCCATGCTAATTAAACCAATTCCTCATTCCTCCTGGATCACACCAGTGACATTCCCAACTCTATACCTTTCTTTATATGAGTTCTACTTCTGAGAATGCCTTTTTATGACCTTTCTGTGGATGTAAATAATCCTGTCATTTATTAACTAAGTCAAGTCCTGATTACTATTCTTTTTCTAATTACTAGTACTTTGAGAACACAATATATCTCAAACTATAGAGAGTCCCAAATTACCTGGGTAAGCACTGTGCATAAAGATCCCAAATAAGTACCTTCTCAAAGTGATAAGTTTATAAATTCATAGTATAATTAATATTATTTAATGAACATGTCAATCTTTCTTCACTAGCTCTTCTTTCTGTGCCTACTTCTTAAATACTATTATAAAAATGGTGATTATGTCACTTACAGTCACTGGGAGAATTAAATAAGGCTCTCGGTAAATGTTAACAATTATTAGCATTGTCACGACCCTCCAAGCTTGTTTTACTGCTGGTAGTCTCATTCTTGGTTAATAGTGTCACCATTGACCTATGCTCCTAACTAGGGCTCTTTAAGGCTTTAAGCCATTTAAATGCCACTTAGTAGCTTTAAGCTATTAACTCTACTTGTTCTCTCCATGTGCACTTAGCAAAGGCCTATTGATTGTTCTCAAGAACTATCTCTCTGAATTGATTGCCTGCCTTTTGTTGTTGTTTAGGCCCACAATTCTCCCCTGAGAATACCATTCACTGTCTGAACTAGTTTTTCCACCTGTAATATTTTCCTTACCCATTCTTTTCTTCATGCTACAATCAGACATCTAAAACGTAGTTCACTTTTCCCTTTAAAATTCCTCAGTGGAGGGAGGCTGGAGACATGACTTAGCAGTTAAGAGGACTTACTGCTCTTACCTAGGACCCATGTTCAGTTTCCGGCACCCACCTTGTGTGGGTCATAATCACCTGTAACTTCAGATCCAGGGGATCTGATGCCCTGGCCTCCACAGGTATCCCCACACACATGGCATACACACACGTGAGTGCATGTACACACACACACACACACACACACACACACACACACACACACGCACACAATCTTCCTCCACAGCTACCAATTCTTGCATCAAAGTATGTGACCTACAAGGCCCCTTTGTGCTCTGACCTCTGACTATTCAATTTTACCTTCTATTAATTTTTATCCTCTATCTACAGTTAGTTCTATCAGTGTATTTTCAGTTGCAGGGCTGGAAGACAGTTTAGAATACTCGCCGAACATGACTATGCCTTGAGGTCCATCCCCATCAATGCAAAACATAATTCAGTTATAAGAACGGGCCATGCTGTTCCACCACAGCATGCTTGGGTAATTGAATTTCTTCTTTCTGAAACGCCCTTCCTAACCTTATGGACTTGGAAAATGCTTATTCATTCTCTATGCCTCTGTTTAATTACTTTGTGATGATATATCAGATCCTACTCTCCATTGTTAATTCTCTATCAAGCTTCATCTGAGCTTCTCCTGCTAAATTGCTCTTAGCCCTTGAGATCAAAAGCTGGAGCTTCTTCATATTTTTTTCAACGTATTTTTTTAAAATGTCACTGTTTTGGGGCTGGAGAGATGGCCTAGTGGTTGAGAGCGCTGACCGCTCTTGCAGAGGACCCGGGTTCGATCCCCAGCACCCATATGGAGGCCGAGAACCGTCTGAAACTCCAATTCCAGGAGAACTCCAGTTCCAGGGGAATCCGAGACCCTCTTCTGACCTCCGCGGCATTGCACGACACGGGTGCACAGACTTGCATGCAGACAGTACATTCATACACATACAGAAATAAATTTAAAAAATTTTTAAAAAGCTGGGCGTGGTGGCGCATGCCTTTAATCCTAGCACTCGGGAGGCAGAGGCAGGCGGATCTTTGTGAGTTCAAGGCCAGCCTGGTCTACAGAGTGAGTTCCAGGACAGCTGGGGCTACATGGAGACCCTGTCTCAAAAAGACAAAAAACAAAAAACAAAAACAAAAAAATAAAAAAAAATAAAAAAAAATAAAATGTCACTGTTTTGCCGGGCGTGGTGGCGCACGCCTTTAATCCTATCACTCGGGAGGCAGAAGCAGGCGGATCTTTATGAGTTCAAGGCCACCCTGGTCTACAGAGTTGAGTTCCAGGACATCTGGGGCTACAGGAAGACCCTGTCTCGAAAAGACAAAAAAATAAATAATATAAATGACTCAATTCCTCCAATTTTGCTGCCTACAACATATTTTTTTAATTCACTGTTTTTATTGAATTTTTGTGGGTTTAATATATGTTAATCATTTTACCCCCCCTCCCTATCCTCAAGCCCCCACAGCCCACCCACAGGACTTCATCCATTTTGTTATATATATATTAAGGCCTATCGAGTTTGTGTACCCAGATGTCCCTGGGTATAAATTCATCCACTGGAGCCTGTTCAGCCTATCTAGCATCACTTCCTTAAGGAAGAGCAACTCTCCCCCACCCAGCAGTGCAGTTGCCAATAGTTCCTTGCCAAAGTTGTAGCTGCTGCCCATTTCCCCAGTCCTATGCTGGTTTTTGTCTGATTGAGTTTGTATGGGTCTTGCGCATGCTGTCATCACTGCCAGTGTGTTCTGTAGTGTCTTGCACATAATAGGAAAGCAATAGTGATTAGATGACTATATAAACCTCTCTAGCCTTATTTCCTACATCCTATCAATTCCACAAACAGACATTGGACTTGATGCAACTGCTCTCCCTTGATGCAACTGCTAATTCTGTGCCTGCACTGTTTTTCACTACCCCATCTCAGTCTACTGAACACCCACCTACTTTACAAGGGTGAAGTCACTCGCATCTGCCATTGCTTGCCTCTCTGACCACCACAGCTAGAACAGATCTCTTTCTTGGCCCATTTTCTATGATGCTGTGAGAACTTAGGATCAGTAAAGTCTAATGTTCAATGAAAATTTAGGATTAATAAAAATCTCTCTGCCTGAAGAACTGACTGGCACAGGAGATGCAGCAGCACAGGCCCATCTGCCATCCCAGCACTTGGAAGGCTGTAGCAGGAAGATCATGAGTTCAAAGTCAGCCTGGGATACATGGTAAGACTGTCTCAAAAAAACAAATGAACCTAATGCTCTTGAAGAGGACCTGGGTTCAGTTCCCAGCACTCACATGGTACCTAACTGTCTGTAACTCCAGTTTGAGGAGACCTGACGCCCTCTTATGGCTTCCATGGTCATTGCAGAACACAGGCATACATACATGCCAGCAAAACATTCATACACATAAGAATATAAATAGCCAGGTGTGTGGGCTGGAGAGATAGCCTAGCGGTTAAGAGCACCGACTGCTCTTGCAGAGGACCCAGGTTCGATCCCCAGCACCCACATGGCAGCTAAGAATGGTCTGTAACTCCAAAGCAAGTGGATCTCTGTGAGTTCAAGGCCAGCCTGGTCTACAGAGTGAGTTCCAGGACAGCCAGAGCTACAGGGAGACCCTGTCTCAAAAAAGACCAAGAAAAAAAAGAATAAAAATAATGTAATTTTAAAATTCTGAATCAGAGCCAGGTGTGGTGGTGCACGCCTTTAATCTGAACACTTGGGAGGCAGAGCCAGGCGGATCTCTGTGAGTTCTGGTGTACAGAGCGAGCTCCAGGCCAGTTGGAACTAAAGAGAGACCCTGTCTCAAAAAGACAAAAGAAAAATCTGAATCAGTAACTAGAGAATTGGTTTTATAAACAAGCATTCCAGGGGCTAGAGAGATGGCTTAGCAGTTAGGAGCAGAGGACCTGTACTCTATTGCCAGCACCCACATGGTGGCTAACAACATCCGTAACTTCAGTTCCAGGGGAACCCAACACCCTCTTCTGACCTGCTTGGCCATTGCATGTCATGGGTGCACACATGCAGGCAATACACTTATACGCATAAAATAGAAATAACAAATAAAATATTTAAAAAAATCATTCCAGGTGATTTCAATGCAGACAAACAGGCCTGTGGCATGCCCTTTATGACATTTATGAACCTGAAGAATTATGTGAAATACGTATATGTGTATTTTTCTAGAAAAAGTCCAACATTTATATCTTGTGTAACCTCCAGAAAAAATTTAAAAAACTTACTGAACAAAGGGAAATAGCTTGTTGTATGGCAAATTACCAAACAAAGTGCTGGAAAAGAAATTTGAATAAGGTGTTATGGGAACACAGATTAGAAAGCAACTAAGTATCCCTGGGAAATCTAGGAAAAGTTTCACAAGAGACTAACATGTTAGCAGGAACTTTTTTTTTTTTTTTGGTATTTTTGAGACAGGGTCTCCCTTTAGTCCCAGCTGGCCTGGAGCTCACTCTGTAGACCAGGCTGGCCTTGAACTCACAGAGATCCGCCTGCCTCTGCCTCCCAGGTGCTAGGATTAAAGGTGTGCACCACCACGCCCAGTGTTAGCAGGAACTTTAAAGGGAGTAAAGGGGCTGGAGAGATGGCTCAGCAGTTAAGAGCAGTGGCTGCTCTTGCAGAGGACTCAGTTTGATTCCCAGCACTCACATGGCGGCTAAGAACCATAACTCCCATCCGACACCCTCTTCTGGTCTTTGTGAGTATTGTATGCACATAGTCCACTTACATGCAGGTGAAACAATCATACACCTGAAAAATAAATAAATCAAAAATTAAAGAGAATATAAGTTTGCCAAGCAGAAAATAATAGAGGTATTCAAACTGAGTGAACAGTATATGTAAAGACACAGAGATCCAAAAGAGAAGTTTCTCATTTAATATGTTTAGAGTGGGCTGGAGAGATAGCCTAGCAGTTAAGAGCGTCGACCGCTCTTACAGAGGACCCGGGTTCGATCCCCCAGCACCCACATGGCGGCTGAGAACTGTCTGAAACTCCAGTTCCAGGAGAACTCCAGCTCCAGGGGAATCCGACACCCTCTTCTGACCTCCGTGGCATTGCACGACACGGGTGCACAAACTTGCATGCAGACAGTACATTCATACACATACAGAAATAAATAAAATTAATTTAAAAAATTAAAAAAAATAATAATATGTTTAGAGTATTCGTGAGGAGATTCATGTGAACAATGAAAGTAGAGACATATGTAGGGCCTTGTTTGTCAAGTTCAGAGTCTGAACTTCATTACTAATAAAGAAATGAGTGCTTCGAGGAGCTGGAGAGATGGCTCAGTGGTTAACAGCACTGACTGCTCTTGCAGAGGACCCAGGTTCGATTCTCAGCACCCACATGGCGGCTAAGAACCATCTTTAAGCCAGGCGTGGTGGCGCACGCCTTTAATCCTAGCACTTGGGAGGCAGAGGCAGGAGGATCTCTGTGAGTTCAATGCCAGCCTGGACTACAGAGCGAGTTCCAGGTCAGGTGGGGCTATAGGGAGACCCTGTCTCGAAAAGACCAAAAAAAGAAAGGAGTGCTTTTGTTTTATTTTTAATTCTTCATAAATGTGTGTATGTAGGTGTATATGCGTGCAGGTGCATGTACATGTACATCTGCAGAGGTCAGAGGAGGATGGCAAGTATCTTGCTCTATCCCTCTCCATCTTATTCCCTGGAGACAGGGTCTCTCACTGTATGATGTGCCCAGAAAACCCCAGCAATCCTCCTGTCTCCACCTAACAGTACTGGTGTTACCGGTGCATCCATGGCCATGGACTTTATCACATGAGTTCTTGGACTTTGAACTCTGGTCTTCATGCTTGCACAGCAAGCTCTCTTATACACTGAATCATTTTTCCAGCCTAAGAGTGCTTTTTTATGGAGGTAAAATATACTTGACATTTTTTAACCCCTTCAAAGTATATAGTAACTTCTTATACAATCTCAACACTCTGCAACCATTACCACTACCTACATCCAGAATACTTTGTCACCCAAAGAACTCTTGTGCTTATTAAGCAGATCTTCCCCATTCTCCCTTGCTCCCAGCTTCTGGCAACCACTAATCTAACTTCTGTTCTTAAGAATTGCTTATCCTGGGTATTACAATAAAATCGTAAAATATGAGGATTGTTCTGTCTGTTTCTCCCCAGAGCATGATGTTTCCTTCCTTCATTTTGTAGCACGTGTTACCACCTCATTGCTTTTTACTGGGTGGAGAATATTCCATTATATGGATATATCACCTTTTGTGTATTTGTTCATCTATTGATGGACATTAGAGTTATCCTCCCCTTGGGGCTCTGATGAATAATTCCACTATGAACATTTGTTGGGGGGGGGGGTTGTTCTGTTTTGTGTTTGTTTGAGGTACTACAGATCAAAGTCAGGGCTTCACACATCCTAAGCAAGAAATGCATCACTGAGATATATCTCCAAGCCTTAGAGTTGTTATTCTTTTTAATGCATGAGTGTTTTGCCTGTGTGTCTGTAAGTGTACCATATGCATGCAGTGCCTGCAAAGGCCAGAAAAGGGTGTTGAGTCCCCTGGAACTGGAGTTATAGACAGTTGTTAGCTCCCATATTGGTGCTGGGAATCAAATCCAGCCCCTCTAGAAATACAGCAAGTGTTCTTAACTGCTGAGCCCTCTCTCCAGCCCCAAGACCTTGAATTTTGAGATGGGGGGGCACACTATGTAGTTCAAGCTATCCTAGAACTCACCCTGTATCCTAAAATGTCCTAGAACTCCTAATCTTCCTGTCTCAGCCTCATAAATGATGGGATTACAGGCTCGTACCACCATGTCCAGCTCATCAAAGAGATTTTAAAGCACAGAAATAATCCACACACAGGTAATTATATTGATAATATAAAAGAAAATTAGGGGCTGGGTGTCATGGTGCATGCCTTTAATCCCAGCGCTCGGGAGGCAGAGGCAGGTAGATCTCTCTGAATTCAAGGCCAGCCTGGTCTACACAGTGAGTTCCAGGACAGCTGGAGCTATAGGGAGACCCTGTCTCAAAAAAGGGGGGGAGGAGCTGGAGAGATGACTCAGCAGTTCAGAGCGCCAACTGCTCTTGCAGAGGACCCGGATTCCATTCCCAGCACCCACATGGTGGCTAAGAACCGTCTTTAAGCTGGGCATGGTGGCACACACCTTTATTCCTAGCACTCAGGAGGCAGAGGCAGGTGGATCTCTATGAGTTCAAGGCCAGCCTGGTCTGCAGAGTGAGTTCCAGGCCAGCTGGGGCCTGAAAAAAAAAAAAAAAAAAAAAGAAAGGAAGGAAGGAAGGAAGGAAGGAAGGAAGGAAGGAAGGAAGATTGATTCAAGAAACAATCTCAAGCCTAATCCAACCCTAACCCTTTTATCCACTCAATGTTGAGTTTCAAATCAATAATAATTGAGATTAGTATTTCATAAGTGGTTCTGACATGTCCTACTGAGTTAGAAATTAATAAAAATTATTATTATATGTAAAAAATCAAATGCTACAATAGCTACAAGAAAATACTTCCTAGATCTCTGTATGGAGGAAGTTCTCCCAGACCTAAATCCATTAGGAAAAAAAAAGAAAGTAGGCATGGGTGGTTATCTCAACAGTCTAAGTAAGAGCAGATAAAGGCATATGAGCTTAAAAGATGCTAGATTCACAAAACCAAAAAAGGGAGAAAATAATATATAATTTCACCACCTAAACTCTACACATGTGCAAATGTTTCTTTATTATTTCACCTCTCCTATGGTTTTAAGGTTAGAGAACTTAAAAAATTAATAGTGTGTGTGATATTCAGGATAAGAAATAAAAATAAGTCAGAGGTGCCAATTTCCTTGTCGAATGGAGCTAACAGTAGTAACACTTCATTAAAGTAAGCTAAAACAGATAGCACTGGGAATCATATATCAAGCATACAGTATCTGCTCAATAAATGTCATCTGCTTTGGCTTCTTTTTTCTTCATATTTCTTGAATTTTTGATAATTTCATATATTTGATTATACTTAGACCCCTCTCCCCCTATCTATACCACTCTTATATCCTCCCTTCTGGGTTTCATGTATGCTGTCATACATATTAAGACCTATCTAGTCAAGCGTGTGCCCCCAAATGTCCTTTGGTGTGTGGCCATCTACTACACCCTGGTTAGTGTCACACCTTTAAAGAAAACTACTGGGAAAAAGAGAGTTGGTTATGGATTGCCAACAGTTCCTCAGCTAAGACTGGGGCTTCTCAGCCACTTTCCCACTCCTATGCGGGAACTTCACCTGCCTTGGGCTTGCCTGGGTCTTAGCCATGCTGTTACCTTTGCTGTGAGTTCATATGAGAAACTTCCCAGCTGTCTGGCTGTCTGGAACATTCTCTTTTCCTGTGGTCATCTACCACCCTCTGGCTCTTACAATCTGTCTGACCCCCGCCCTCTCTTCTGCAATGGTCCTTAGCCTTTGATGGCAGAGCTTTGATATAGGTCTTATTTAGTAATAAGCACTCGGCAGTCTCTTATTCTCTACACTTTGACCAGTTGGCTTTCTGAATCAATCACCACCTGTTGCATAAGGAAGCTTCATTGGTGAGAGTTCAAAGATGCATTAATAGTCTTTCTACCCCATTTCACTATGTTCCATGAGCCTTAGGTGTAGAGGTTGCATTGTAGATGTGTCACTTGGTGCAAGACACTTCACAGATACTCCGCATTTGACTGATATAGAACTTTTTAATAGTCTCCATCTGTTGCAAAAAGTAGCTTATTTGATAAGTGGTGCTAAGTACATTGTCAGGCTGGTCGAAGCACTCTGATTTTCACTTCTTGCTAATGATGTTCTTACTTGGAGTGGCAGAAACAATGACCACTTTGGTTTAAGAAAAGTTAGACTGAGCCGGGCGTGGTGGCGCACGCCTTTAATCCTAGCACTTGGGAGGCAGAGGCAGGCGGATCTCTGTGAGTTCAAGGCCAGCCTGGTCTACAAAGCGAGTTCCAGGCCAGCTGAGACTAAAAGGGAGACCCTGTCTCAAAAAGACCAAAAAAAAGTTAGACTGAACATTTAGAAAAGAACAATCCAGGTGACCATTAAACATACTATACTGAAACTTTCAGGGGTTTCTGATGATGACTCCCAAGCCCTACCCTGGCAAAGCAGGTGCTCCACCACTAAGCAAGCAATACAACTAGCCCCTCAACTGACTCTTAAGATACTCAAAGCCTTTAGTACAGAAAACACTGCCTACAGAGAATGCATAAATAAGACAATGAAAGAACTGAAGATGGAAGTTGCCTTCCTATCATCCTCCTTAACTCATCCTCTAAACCTTCCCTCAGATTCCAACCTTTGCCTATTCCTCCAAGCTATCTTACAATCTCCCTAGGCGATCTCAGGTATCCTCATCCTTTCACCCATCACCTAAATACTGATAGTTCTTAAATTTATACTTTCTGCTTTCATCTCTGTCCTGAGCTTCAGATTCTTTTTTTTAAAGACTGTGTGTGTGTGTGTGTGTGTGTGTGTGTGTGTGTGTGTGTGTGTAAGTGTAGGTGCCCACAGAAAATGGAAGACAGTCTAATATCCTCTGGACCTGGAGGAGATGGGAGCTGTCAACGTGGGTGCTGGGAACAGAACCTAGGTCCTTGGTAAGAGCAGTAAGTGCTCTTCACCATTGAGCCATCTCTCCAGCCCCTGACCTTCAGATTCTTTTTTTTTACACTTTTTAAATTTTTTATTTATTCTTGTTTGTGTATGAATGTACTGTCTGCATGTAGGTTTGTGCACCCGTGTCGTGCAATGCCGCAGAGGTCAGAAGAGGGTGTCGCATTCCCCTGGAACTGGAGTTAAAGACAGTTCTCAGCCGCCATGTGGGTGCTGGGGATCAAACCTGGGTCCTCTGCAAGAGCAGTCAGCGCTCTTAACCGCTAGGCCATCTCTCCAGCCCCCCACCCTTTTTATTTTTGGTCTTTTTGAGACGCGATCTCCCTGTAGCCCCAGCTGTCCTGGAGCTTGCTATGTAGACCAGGCTGCCCTTGAACTCACAGAGATCCACCTACCTTTGCCTCCCAAGTACTGGGATTACAAGCATGTGCCACCATGCCTGGCTGGAATCTTATATACATCCCATTGCCCGATTAAAGTCTCTTCTGGGATATCTCTAAATATATCTTAAATTGAACTTATTATCTCCATGCCCACAAAATGATTACTTACTTCAGCTGGCACTACCATTTTCCTCCTAGGTCAACTCAGAAGCCTGGAAGCCATCTTCTTACTCAACAATCCACCAGCAAGGACATAGAGAAAAGGAAACTTTTACACACTGTTAGAGAGGATAGAAACTTCTATGGCCAGTATGGGAAACAGTATATATGTTTTGCAAAAAAAACTTTAAAAATAGTATTACTATATGATCCATCAATACCACTACTAGGTGGATACAAACTGATTGAAATCAGCATGTTGAAGAGATAGCTGTACCACTGTGTTCACTAAGGGTACGATAGGAAGCAAAATAAGCCAAGCATAGGAAGACATATAATCCATATGCAATATTCGAGTTGAAATCATAAATATACAGTAAAATGGTGGTTACTATAGGCTGGGAACACGTACATTGTGGAGTGCACATGTTAAATAGTTTGATTTAGGCAATCTCAATGTATATATACACAAAACATCATACTATACAACATAAATACATACAATCTTGACTTGTCAATTACAAAATAACAACCAGGCCAATGAGATGGCTCAGGAGGTACAGGCGCTTGCTGCTAACCCCGATGACCTGAGATCAATCCTCAGGACTCACACAGTGGAAGGAGCAAATTGACTCCCACAAGTTGTAGTATGACCCCCCACAGAGAGAGAGAGAGAGAGAGAGAGAGAGAGAGAGAGAGAATAAAGTGAAATTTTAAGGGGCTGGAGAGATGGCTCAGTGGTTAAGAGTGCTGACTGCTCTTGCAGAGGACCCGGGTTTGATTCCCAGCACCCACATGGTAGCTAAGAACTGTCTTTGACTCCAGTTCTAGGGGAATCTGATGCCCTCTTCTGACCTCCGCGGCATTGCCCGACACAGGTGCACAAACCTACATGCAGACAGTACACTCATACACATAAAAAATAAAAACGTGAAATTTTAAAATAAAAGATAAAAATTGTAAAAACAAATGGCAATGGGTTGGAGAGATGGCCTAGCGGTTAAGAACACCAACTGCTCTTGCAGAGGACCTGGGTTCGATCCCCAGCACCCACATGGCAGCTGAGAACGGTCCGTAATTTCAATTCCAGGAGAACTCCAGTTCCAGGGGAATCTGACGCCCTCTTCTGACCTCCGCGGCATTGCACGACACGGGTGCACAAACCTACATGCAGACAGTACATTCATACACATATAAAAATAAATTAAAATTTTTAAAAATCTTTAAAAAAATGGCAAATATTATGAAATTTTGTTTAAACAAAATATATTTGAAGCCTCTTTCTCAACAACCACAATATGGATACCCAGCTAACAAGAGTAGCAGTCCCAGAGAAGTATTATCTTTACCTTCAGCCATTCAGTGCTGTCCAAAGTTCAACAAAACCCAGAAAATTAATCAACAATACTGACCTACTTGTAGGTCCCCTTATTAGAGAGGAGAGGTAAAGGGCTGGAGAGATAGCCTAGCAGTTAAGAGCACCGACGCTCTTGCAGAGGACCCAGGTTCGATCCCCAGCACCCACATGGCGGCTAAGAACCGTCTGTAACCCCAATTCCAAGAGAACTCCAGTTCCAGGGGAATCCGAGACCCTCTTCTGACCTCCGAAGCATTGCACGACACAGGTGCACAGACCTGCATGCAGACAATACTTTCATACACATACAAAAATAAATTATAAAAAAAAAAAAAGAAACAGAGGAGAGGTAAAGACAGCTTGCAGTGAGTTGAGAGGTGAACAAGTGGAGGTGAAGGGTGGACTTAAGACGCCCAATATTCATGGGTTTGGTCGGTTGCTTTGGTCTGCCTCTGTTTTTTGTTTTGGATATTTTGTTTATTTTCTTGGTTGGTTGTGGTAATTTTATAATTTTTTTTACTTTTATTTTACATCTATAAGTGCATGCATGTATGCAAACCCATGGAGACCAGAAGAGGATGTTAGATCCACTGGAACCGGACCTACCAATCATTGTTAGCTACCATGTGGGTGCTGGGAACTGAACTTGGGTCCTCTGCAGGAGTAGCTCTTAACCAATGAGCCGTCTCTCCAGCCCTGGTTGGTTGTTTTGTTGTTGTTGTTGTTGTTGTTGTTGTTGTTGTTGTTTTGACACAAGCTCTTCCACTGTAGCTCACTATGTAGCCCAGGCTGGCTTTTAACTTGTGTCCATCATCCTGCTTCAGTATCTCAAGTGCTGGAATTTTAGGCATGAACCACCATACCTGGCTCCCAGTATTAATATTTTTATAAATATATTTTAAATGAAAGTGGAAGGAAGAAAGGACATTATAGTTTGAGAAAAGACAGAATACCTGCTTCCTAGACTGAGGATTTGAGTGTATTTGTAAATAAGGAAAAAGAGAGCAATGAAGAGGAAGACAATGAAGATACAAAAAAGGGCTGGGGAGATGGCTCGGTAGCTCTATCACCTGCCACACAGCACGAAAACACTGCAACGCCGAATGTGGTAGCACGTAAGTGTCTCTCCAGTGTTCCTACGGTGAGATGGGGGCAGAGGCAGGGCAACGGGTGGAAGTTCATGGGCCAGTTATCTTGGGGCACTTACACAGAGATGAACAACAAGAGGCCCTAGCTCAAGGTACAAGGAGGTGAAGACCAATACCCAAGGTTGTTCTCTGACCTCCATATGCATTCTGTGACACATGTGCCCACACTTACACACATGAACATGCATGTACACACACACACACACACACACACACACACACACAAGCGGTCATTGTGGAAATAGAGAAGAAATCATCAAGAGCAAAACCAGAGTATTTATCTCTATTTTTCATATTGCTTAAATTTTCCTAATAAGCACTTAGCATTTCTTTTCCAAACCACCAAATTCATTACATTGCCTTAGAAAGGAGGAAAGGAGGAAAACATAGGTGAAGAGTTAGTCTTAGACAAGAAGACTTAATTCTTCTTTTTTTTTTTTTTTTTTTTTT
>VZQC01004736.1:561569-575269 GCA_009823505.1 Rhizomys pruinosus | reverse complement strand
GGGGGGGGGGGTTGGGGGGGAGACCCTTGCTTCTTTCGGCTCCTCATCCACCAGTTCCATCCATATAAGGACAAAATCAAGTCTTGCTAGACCAGGCTTCCTTTTCTGAAGCATGAGCAGACTTTCCTCTTTATAGACTGGACACTGGCTGAAGTCCCATTAATGGCTCTCCAAGACCTCCCTGAACAGGAAGAATGGTGACCCACCTCTGCAGGACTTTTCAAGAGATGCCCCCATGTATAATCCCCCTGGTTGACCTCTGAGGGCAAGGAACAAAGTTGTCCCCAGGTCTACAATTCTCACAGGCAGGCGCATATGCTCTGTAGATGCCACTGTTTTAGGCACTCCTCAAAGACATGAGATACAGATTTTTTTTTTACTTTTTAGCCTTCCAATGTGGACTGAGGACTGCTGAGATACTCAGCTTGTTATCTAAGCAGCTAATGGAAATTCAGCCTCCTCAAAAGATGGACTGACATTGTTAGATTACCTAGGCAGCATCATGGAGGCCAATGCAGGGGGATCATGACAGGACGTGTGCTTACTGTACTTCATTTGGGGTCACAATATTTAAAGCAGAAGCACATCAGTAAGGGTTTCCTTCTGCATAAGGTTTTTTGTAATGTAATGTCTTAATCATAATCTACCATCAAATATTTTAGGAATATCTTTAATGTTTAGATAGTATATTAACAGCATGCAATAATTACATCATAGGTTCTCAAGCAGAGGTAGTCTATTGCAAGGTCCTTCTTGCTGCCAGTTATCATAGACTGTTTAAAGTTAGAAAACTGAGCCGGGCGTGGTGGCGCATGCCTTTAATCCTAGCACTTGGGAGACAGAGGCAGGCGGATCTTTGTGAGTTCAAGGCCAGCCTGGTCTACAGAGTGAGTTCCAGGACAGCTGGGACTACAGGGAGACCCTGTCTCGAAAAAGACCAAAAAATAATAAATAAAGTTAGAAAACTGAGTAGAAACACTGAACATTGTAGAAACGCACTTTGCTCAGTAATACTTGAGTTGTTGTAATATTAGACTATCCATTTGATTGTTACAGAAAATCCTTAACTGTAATTGATGGTTGTTGCCATAATAGTATACTGCCTGTATTTCTACCTCTAGTAATGGGCTTTATGTGCTAGATTTCAATATCCTTGAGCCTGGGCAAGTACACAGTCTTTTTAAAAAGAAACATGGTTGCTGGGTGTGGTGGCGCATGCCTTTAAATCCTCCTAGCACTTGGGAGGCAGAGACAGATGGATCTCTGAGTTCAAGGCCAGCCTGGTCTACAGAGCAAGCTCCAGGACAGCTGGGACTAAAGTGAGACCCTGTCTCAAAAAAATACCAAAAAAAAAGAAACATGGTTTACTTGCACAAAACTGATCAGATTTGAGATTGTCAATGCTCTTGAAGTGGTTTTTGTGGGTGTAAAACAAATGGTGAGAATTTGAATTGTTCCCTTATTATAGTATTGAAATTAAGCCTACTTAATCTATCAAATCATGTTCATGCCCTGATCTTATGTACTTGTATCTATCAATAAGCATTGTTTGAAAAAATAAATAAAAATTTTATAAAAAAATAATTTAAAAAAACATTAAATGAATTTGTCTTGGGATTTAAACAGAATTTCCAACAATTTCTCAAATGTACCTAAACATCTGCTGATTTGTGTTACATTTAACAAAATGGTTATAAAATCAAAAACAACAATTTAAAAATGGCGTTCTGTGTCCTGAAGTATCAAATAATCAGCCAATATTTGATTATTTATATAAATGTATAAATTTTCCTTATCATTATTATATATTACGGATTCTGCTTTCAATTCCTTTCTAGTCTCTTGAGACAGGGTCTTACTCTAGTAGCCCTTCCTGGCCTGCCCTCATTCTTGCATCTATCTCCCTGCTCCTTCCTTCTGAGTGCTGGAATCATAGGTATCTGCCAGCACACCCAGCTGCTTTCAAATGAGTTTAGTGACCCATATTAAAGGATTTTCACACATGAAGAAAAGACAATACTATTCATTGCCTGCTTTCCAAATTCCACAGCCTCTTGGTTTTTAGGTGTTGTTAGTGTTGGTCTTTTTGAGACAGGGTGTCCCTGTAGCCCCAGCTGGCCTGGAACTTGCTATGTAGACCAGGCTGGCCTTGAACTCATAGAGATCCACCTCCCTCTGCCTCTTGAGTGCTGGTGTTAAAGGAGTGCACCACCACACTCAGCAACCTTCATAGTATTTTTTTTTTTTTTTGGTCTTTTTGAGACAGGGTCTCCCTGTAGCCCCAGCTGTCCTGGAACTCCCTCTGTAGACCAGGCTGGCCTTGAACTCACAAAGCATCCACCTGCCTCTGCCTCCCAAGTGCTAGGATTAAAGGCCACTAAAGCGTGCGCCACCCGACGCTCCCGCGACCTTCCATAAGTATTTATTAAACATTTATCCCTCATTGATATCTTCTCGGGCCTGGATAGATATAAACATTTATTTTCATAAAAAAGCTCAGTTCAAGCCAAGTTGGTTGCCTCATGTCCATGATCCCAGCACTTGGGGAAAGACAGGAGATCAGAAATTCAAGATCATCTGTATTGAGGAGGCCAGCCTCGAGATCTACATAGAAGTTTCAAGCCAGCTGGGCACCACACAGCAAGAACTCCCACTTTCGCAAACAAACAACAACAAAAAAAAACCTTGCAGTTCATATCTCCTCCTTTGCTATCTAGACAGCGTGGACTACCTCTCCTTCCCTATACTCATTAAGGCTTCCCAAGAGAGCCCTCTTAAAGGACTTGATTTTTATTTTTTTTTTTTTCTTTTTTTGGTCTTTTCAAAGACAGGTCTCCCGTGTAGCCCCAGCTGTTCCTGGACCTGAAATTAAAGGACCAGCTGGCCTGACTTGCCACGAGATCTGCCTGCCTCTGCCTCCCAAAGTTCTGGATCAAAGACATGCAGAATACAACCCGGATACTTTTTTTTTTTGTCGGATTCCCCTGGAACTGGAGTCAAAGACAGTTCTTAGCTGCCATGTGGGTGCTGAGAATAGAACCCAGGTCCTCTGCAAGAGCAATCGGTGCTCTTAACTGCTGAGCCATCTCTCCAGCCCAGAGGACTTGAATTTTTAGGTTCCCCATGATAACTCCATCCTACTTCACCCAAACGTGGCCTAATAACTACATCCCAAGGGTGATCTACACCCACTACAGAAGAAGCTTTACCTGTTCTACTGTTATAATCATCTGTTTTCAACCAATACCACCTGTTTACCTAACATACCCACCGATTTGTTGTTTTCTCAAAAATTCAGGATCTGAGGATAAACAAAAACATTAAAAATACAGTAAATTCTGACTAAAAAATGTAAATGTTCAAAATATGACTGTGACCAGGCATGATAGCACACACCCATAATCCCATCACTCAAGAGGTTAAAAACCAAGAGGATGAGGTGGTTAATGCCAGCCCCAGCTACACAGTGTGTTTGAGACCACCCTGAGCTGTATGAGACCCTATCTCAAAAACAGTAACAAAAAATACCACTCTAAACTGGGCGTGGTGGCATACGCCTTTAATCCTAGCACTTGGAAGGCAGAGGCAGGTGGATCTTTGTGAGTTCAAGGCCAGCCTGGTCTACAAAGTGAGTTCCAGGCCAGCTGGGGCTACAGGCAGACCCTGTCTCGAAAAAAACAAAAACAAAAAAAAATACCACTCTGTGGCTGGGAAGGTAGCATGGTTATAGACTGTGTTTAATGTGCATAAGGCCATGAGTTCAAGCCATAACACCAAAAAAGACTACTATGGGGCTGGAGAGATGGCTCAGTGGTTAAGAGCACCGACTGCTCTTGCAGAGGACCCGGGTTCAATTTCCAGCACCCACATGGCAGATAAGAACCATCTTTAACTCCAGTTCTGAGGGAATCTGACGCCCTCTTCTGATCTCCGCAGCATTGCACAACACAGGTGCACCAACCTACATGCAGATAGCACATTCATACACATAAAAAATAATAAATAAATAAAAATTAAAAAAAGACTACTATATAAAGGATTGAATTTCCTACAAACTCAGGAAACAAAGAGAATTACCTTTCTTCACAAATGGGCCAAATCTGCACTAACTAGACTGATCGCCAAGAGGTTCTGACTCTGAAACTTCTACAAGCTGCTTTAAGAAGTAGATAATTGCCTATCTGCCTGTGAGTAGTCTATCACATGACAGAACTACCTTGTTAACTGTCCTTTCCACTGCCAGATAGTGGCAATCGTTCCACTCTGAGTATGTGACGGCCACCATGCTACATGATATAAATATTTTTTTCATTTTATCCTTATAACAACCATATAATCATTATTAACTTAGTAGAGAGAGAAACAGATTTAGAAAAAAGTACTTTCTCCTAAATCTCTAATATATATAATCTTTATATAGCTAGCATTTCATTAGAAAAAAGGTATTTTGTTATAACTAAACTTCTACCCATTTTAACTTCAAAGCATAGTTCCTTTCTATTTAACCTTGCCTTCATAGATATTTTTATTACAGTTCAGCTGTTTTCTTCATTCTTGAAGTCCAGCCAGATTTCAAAACACTTAGTTCTCCTCGTTCTCCCAGTTTTTATACTGCACGAATACCACTCTACTGGACTGCAGCACAGCCCTCAGGGCCTCTCCGTTTTGCTGGTTGTGTCTCAGGCCTTAACTTCTCCTCTAGGGTCTAAGATTCATATCTATATTTTTCCATATCTCCTTTCTTTGATTTTTTATCATTCTTTTTTAGAGAGCCACGTCCTGTATAACTAGTCCATAGGGACTATTCACCTGGCTATACCAGATCAACACAGATTGCTTCATGACTTGGAATTCTAACTGCCAAGAGCACAGTATCACAGGTCACAAATAAGAGAGAGCTGCACAAACAAGATCTTTTTTTTTGTTGTTATCGCCTTTCTGATGGCTGCTAAAATAAAAAAAAATAAAGAAGAAATATTACATCAATAAGGGTAACCATTAAACGCCTCCATATTGTTTCAGAGTGGAAATCAATTTAATAAGTCTCCAACATGGCGATAAATCATTTTTCTGCTGTTGTCAAGCAGTGTCAACTATATATTAAAAAAAAAAACAACAGTCACAAAGCCCCTTTCCAGGTAATCACCTCTCCTCATCCTCCCCATTGCTAACAGTCTTGCATCTCAACATCTAATTACTCAGCCATAATAAATGATAGCAAGGACTGAATACACAAGTCAGATTATCATCATGGCAGTTTATCTTCTTAAGGATTTTATAACTGGAGCTCTACTTCTCCAATTGATTCTCATTATGCTTTACAGTTTCTCTTCTTTGTTTCTAGTTGTCTATCTTATTTACACATTGACACTGTCATCACAAGTATACTCAGGACAATTAAGATCCAAACCTATACACTAAAATAGATCTTCCATAGTTCCTACACATTGCAAGTTGCAAATGGTCCTGGAAAAAGAATAGTAAAAAGATTATTCCAAAATGTCAATATATTTTAAAACTCTAATATTTAAAGAAAAAAATACATTAAGGTTCATAGGTCCCATTGACAGAATCCAGAAATAATCCATTTAAAATTTTTTTTTATTAATTTTATTTATTTATTGTGTGTGTATGAATGTACTGTCTGCATGCAAGTCTGTGCACCCGTGTCGTGCAACGCCGCGGAGGTCAGAAGAGGGTCTCGGATTCCCCTGGAACTGGAGTTCTCCTGGAATTGGAGTTTTAGACGGTTCTCGGCCACCATGTGGGTGCTGGGGATCGAACCCGGGTCCTCTGTAAGAGCGGTCGGCGCTCTTAACCGCTAGGCCATCTCTCCAGCCCGAAATAATCCATTTTATACCAGACTTAATTCTTGCCAAAATTATGTTCAAAATGTTAGTATTGATAGCTGATCAAATATATACCAATTTCTCCTGCCCATGGTGGTACGTGCCTGTGATGCTAATGTTTAGGAGGCTGAGGCAGAAGGATCACCCACAAATTTGAGGTTGGCCTGGATTACATAGTAAGTTTCAGGCCAGCATAGGCTACACAGCAAGACTCCCCCTCTCAAAACTCTGTGTGTGTATGTATATGTGTGTATGTTGGAGATTAAACTTAGGGTCCCACACATGCTAGGTATATAGTTTAAACCAAACTAAATCTGTATCCCTCAATCTGAAATTTATCACAGTTGAGTACTCCAAAGCTGTCAGATTACTTTCCAGCCACCAATATTAGTTGCAAAATTTCCCTAAGATCTAGAAAAAAATTAATTTTAAAAAAATATTTTATTTATTATTTCTATTTTCTGCATATGAGTGTATTGCTTGCATGTACATTGGAACACCCATGTTGTGTGATGCCTGTGGAGATCAAGAGGGTATTGGATCCCCTGGAACTGGAGTTATGGATGGTTGTTAGCCATCATGTGGGTGTTGGGAATCGAACCTGGGTGCTCTTCAAGAGCAACCAGTGGTCTTAACCACTGAGCCATCTCTCCAGCCCCTAGAAAAAAATTTAAATATCCTTTCTATACCATGTTGTTAATAATATTTAAAAAATAATTTAGTTTTATCTTGAATCAAACTAATCACTGAGATTTTAATATTAGTTTCTTATACTTAATTAGTTACTTATACTTAAGAAAAAAACAAGCTGTCCACCATTTCTTAAATCCTTCTGGCCTCTGGTCAGGCCTGTCCATTCAGTATCTCTTCATAACTGAATTCTGTCATCCAAAGTGTGCTCTTTCCCTTGCGAAGCTCTTAATTTGAGACTGTTCATTTCCCTTTGCTCATCCTGCCATATAAATTGGGATTAAGTTAGCATTTTTTTGGTCTTTTTGAGACAGGGTTTCCCTGAAGCTCCAGCTGTCACTCTGTAGACCAGGCTGGCCTTGAACTCACAGAGATCTGCCTGCCTCTGCCTCTGCCTCCCGAGTGCAGGGATTAAAGGCATGCGCCGCCATGCCCAGCAAGTTTGCAGTTTTAATATCTTCCTCATTTAATCCCCAAAGTATTATTTTACCATTTTACTTCATCAGCCTCTTTCTTTGACGTTCATACTGCCTAATTTCATCACTGTCCCAGTGTTAAACGACAACCTGCACAATGGTCCCCTATACTCACTGATGACTTTGGTACCAACTGTTTTCCCTTTCTCATCCTGAAAGCCTTCTGATCCCCTGATTATCTAAATCCTAACCCTTACAGATCTTTGACATATCCTTGTCTAGTTCATTCATCTTCATTCTATTGCAGTTGTTGGTTTTTATAGTGACAACCAGAGTGGTTACTCCTCCAAAATCACATAGTGCACTCTCAGAATTTCTTAGTTTTCTACCCCCCGTACTTTATACTTCCCAAAATTCACCCTTTAACTTTCTCAAGTTTCTTAATTCACTAACCGTTTTACCTATCTATTCTTTTTTTTTCCCCTCATGCTGGGATTACAGGCATGCACCTGGTCCTCCTCTTACCTATTCTTTGTAGCTCAGGCTGGCCCTGAACATGTCATCTTTATGCCTCATCCTCTCAAATACTTTGGATCACAGGCCTGTGCCACCAGGCCCAGTACCCACTTACCTATTCTAAGGGTATGGTGTCCCTTTGGACTTCGTTTCTTTTCCTACTAGGAAAGACTCCATGGACAGTGCTGTTTCGATGGTAATGACCAATGCTCTACCTTTAATTCCTACCATCCTTATTATGTCAATTCTCATCTAAAATTCAATCCAACTACTTATATTATCCATTCCTACAAGTTAGAGAGTATTAGTAAAATTTTATGCTCATAGCCACCAGTATCCCCTCCACCCAACCCAACCTTTCACTGCTATCAAAATGATGTTTTGGGGGGAACTGGCAATGATGGCTCAGCTGGTAAAAGCGCTTGCCACCACCAAACCTGACAACGTGACTTCCATGCCCAGGAACCATATGGTGGAAGAAGAGAACTCCTGAAAGTTTTCCTCTGATTGCTACACATGGGCCACAGCATTCCCACACACACACATGTACACACACACACACACACACACACACACACACACACATAAACACACACCATAAATGTAAAAAAATTATCTTTTCAACTGACAAATTATATATTTATGGTACACAACAGGCTGTTTTGAAATATCATGGAATGTAGAATGCCTAAGTCCAGCTAATTAACATGGTATTATCTCACATATTTATCATTTTTGCAGTAAGAACACTTAAGAACGATCTTTTAAAACATAGATTAGGCAGGAATTCTGGAATGGCTGAGTAAGTAACTGAGAAAATCCTGTTCCTGAAAAAATGATAAAACTATACAAACTTGTCAAAAAAAAAAACAAGCACTTTAGGACTCTGAAAATAGAGCAATATTAAATTAAGAAACCTTTAAGAAAACCTATGAATCCTGTATTAAAAATAGTGGAACTCTATGATACTTTTAGCTAGAGGCAGCTCCCATCTCCCTTCCTGGGTCCCAGGACCTGCTTTTATAAGAACAAGGCAAGAAAACCATCTCAAAAAAACAGCAATTCAGCTGCTGCAGGGGAATTACTCAACTAGGAAAGAGCACAAAATGTCCCATTCTTGGAGGTATTGAAAACAGCCAACTTAGTGGCATCTAATCAGAGAAAACCAACATCACAGTTACCTGAGGGCACAATATGAGTTGTAGCAAGCAACAGAAAATCATACCTGGCCAAAGTTTACCAAGAGATCCAAAAACAAACCAAGCACAGTTGGACCTTCTAAGATTCTTCCGAATCTTGGTGACCTGAAAGGTGGTGCACATGTGCCAGGCTGCACTCATGCTCAGGACACTGGAGACAGACCTAGCTATCTGCATTCCACCAATGGAATGGGAGGCCTTGCTTGCATAGACACAAAAAGAGACACAGGAAGGTATAATGAAAGTTAAAAGTCAGGGGAGACTTGAAAACTCCCTAAACTGTGAATGTTTGACACCTACATCAAATCTCATCAAAAGAGGATGGAAAGCCGGGCGTGGTGGCGCACGCCTTTAATCCTAGCACTTGGGAGGCAGAGGCAGGCGGATCTTTGTGAGTTCAAGGCCAGCCTGGTCTACAGAGTGAGTTCCAGGACAGCTGGGACTATAGGGAGACCCTGTCTCGAAAAGACCAAAAAAAAAAAAGATAATTGGAGTTATTTCATGTTCCCAGGGATTTTTCAAAAGCACTTGGACCTAAGAGGGATANTCGTTGACCACTAAGATATCCTGAACTAAGTTTTGCATTTAGGAAACTAGATTTAGAAGTGAAAATGATTTGGGATCTGGAGATATAGCTCAATAACAGAGTTATTGCTTAGTATGTGCAAGGCCATGGGTTCAATCAGCAGCACTGCAAAAAGAAGTAAAAAATAATTGTGAAAACTCCTGGGGCTGGAGAGATGGCTCAGCGGTTAAGAGCAACAACTGCTCTTGCAGAGGACCTGCACTGGGGAGGCAGAGGCAGCCAGATATCTGTGAATTCAAGGCCAGCCTGGCCTACAGAGTGAATTCCAGGTCAGCTGGGGCTACAGGGAGACCCTGTCTGAAAGAAAGAAAGAAAGAAAGAAAGAGAGAGAGAGAGAGAGAAAGAAAGAAAGAAAGAAAGAAAGAAAGAAAGAAAGAAAGAAAGAAAGAAAGAAAGAAAGAAAGAAAGAAAACTGCTAAACAGTGGGGGCTATGGAGTTAACTCAGTGGTAGAATGCATATTTAGCCTGTAGTAGCATTGGATTCAATCTCAACTCAAAAATAAATAAATAAATAAATAAATAAATAAATAAATAAGAACACCCAAGCTGAAATATCAATAGGCCATACACTAAAAAGGAGAAAAATAAAATCACAGAAATTTCTAGGAGAGGGGATCAGAGCTCTGAGTTTAACTATTTAAAGAACCACAGAGTTACTTTTCTCAAATAGGTATAAACAAGATAATGCAGTGGCCAGAATATAGAAAATAGAAATACTTATCCTCTGCTGGTAGAAATATGAATTGATACAGTTCCATTGGAAAACAATGCTGTAGTTATTCAAAAGATGAATCATAGTGTCACAAAATGGAAATAACCCAAAATGCCCATTAACTGAAGAATAAGCAAAATATAGTATAATCGCGGTTCTTAAGGGGCTTCAGTGGGCAGAGGCACTTGCCACACAAGCCTGGCAACCTGGATTTAATCACCAGAGCCCACCTAAAGGTGAAAGGAGAGAACTTACTCCATAAAGTTGTCCTCTGACCTTTCCACATGCACACACACACACACGTAATAATTTAAGTATAGAATAATCATACATTAGAACACTGATGTACTGATGACATATATATGTATATAATATCACATAGATGAACCTTGAAAACACTATCCTACATGAAAGAAACTAGATCTCAAAGGCCAAATATTATATGATCACATTTATATGAAATGCCCAGAATAGGCAAATCAATAGGAACAGGAAGAAGATTACTGGCTCACAGAGCCTGGTGGAGGGATGAGAATGGAAGGCTAGAGGGTGGGGAGTTTCTTTTCAGTGTGAAACATTGTGTAATCAGTGTCCAGAATGGTGGTGCACGCTTCTAATCTCAGCAATCTACAGGCAAAAGCAAAAGGATCACTTCAAGTTCAATGTCAGCCCCGTCTACATAGTGAGTTCCAGGTAGTAAGATCCTGTTTCAAAAGAAAGGGGGGAGGGAGAGATGGAGGAAGAGAAGAGAGAAGGAGGGAAGCAGGGATGGAGGGAGAGAGAGGAGAAGGGAAAGAAAATGTTACTGTAATTAGGTGGTGGGAATGTTTGTATAATCTTGTGAATATACTAAAATTCATTGAGTTATACACTTTTGTTTTTTTAAGGATGTATAAATTTATTTTAATTTTATGTGTGTGAGTGTTTTTCTTGCATGTGTATAAGTGTACCACATGCATGCCTGGTACCCATGGAGACCAGAAGGCATGGGATTCCCTGGAACTGTAGTTATGGACTGGTGTTAGCCACCATATGGATACCAGGAACTGAACTAGAAGAGCAATAAGTGCTCTTAACCCTTGAGCCTTCTCTCCAGCTCTGAGTTCTGTACTTTTAAATGGTGAATTTTGAGGTGTGTGAATTGCATCTCAGTTTAAAACAAAACCTAAGGGCTGGAGAGTTGGCTCAGCAGTTAAGAGCCAGCCTTGGCTATATAATGACACCCTTCCACAAAGAAAGCCTAATAGAGGTGTGGCTCTAGATGTGATTTAAAATCAATTCCAATCATCCCAGTGAAGGTTTTTGCTTTTTCTTTTGTTTTCACAATGCTGAGGATGGAACCCAGGGCTTCACACACGGTAGGCAAACACGCTACTACCGAACTACATCCCCAGCCCCCAGTGAAGTATTCTTAACCCCCCCCCCAAAAAAAAAGAAATTGAAAATCATTGTCCTGGATTGGTTTCTTTATTGCTGTGATAAACACCATGACCAAAAGCAACTTGGGGAGGCAAAGGTTTATTTCAGCTTACAGGTCCATGATCAAGGGAAGTCAAGGTAGGCACTCAACGTTGGAACCCAGAGGAAGGAACTAAAACTGAAGCAGAAACCATGGAGGAACACTGCTTGCGGTCTTGCTCAGACACCTTTTTTCCTTTTTTTTTTTTTTTCAAGACAGGGTCTCCCTTTTAGTCCCAGCTGGCCTGGAGCTCACTATGTAAACCAGGCTGACCTTGAACTCACAGAGATCCACCTGCCTCTGGCTCTCAAGTGCTAGGATTAAAGGTGTGAGCCACCACTCCTGGCCAGCTACCTTTCTTATACCGGCCAGGGTCACCTGCCCAGAGATGGTACTACCTTCAGTGGGCTAGGCCCTCCTTCATCAATTAACAATCAAGAAAATACCCCACAGACATGCCCACAGGCCAGTCTGATGAAGAAAATTCTTCAGTTGAGGTTCTCTCTTCCCAAATGTCTCTAGTTTGTATCAAGATGACAAAAACTTAATAGCACAATTGACCTTTTTTATTTATTTATTTATTTATTTATTTATTTATTTATTTATTTTCATATGTGTATGAATGTACCGTCTGCATGTAGATGTGTGCACCCGTGTCATGCAATGCCATGGAGGTCAGAGGAGGGTGTCGGATTCCCCTGGAACTGGAGCTAAAGACGGTTCTCAGCCGCCATGTGGGTGCTGGGGATCGAACCCAGGTCCTCTGCAAGAGCAGTCAGCACTCTTAACCACTAGGCCATCTCTCCAGCCCCCTGACCCTTTTTTTTCCTTTTGGTCTTTTTGAGACAGGGTCTCCCTGTAGCTTCAGCTGTCCTGGAACTCACTATGTAGACCAGGCTGGCCTTGAACTCATCAAGATCTGCCTTCCTCTGCCTCCCAAGCACTAGGATTAAAGGCGTGCACCACCAGCCCGGGCCACAATTGACCCTTTTTATCAACTCAATACACAAAGACATGGCTATTAAAGCATAACCTTTCCTTTATTTATCCTCCAGAGCTCACATTAATGTCATAATATAAACACAGTCCAACTTTTCTGCTTTATTATTAAAAAAATTTTTTTTTGAGAATGTCATATATGAGTGTTGTGTTTACATTATTTCCATACCCCCCCCCCCACTCCCTACTCCTACTCTTGCCAAGTTCCACCTCTAGCTGAAGAGCTGCAAGCTATCAATGGCCGCAGAGGGAGTGCAAAGCAGTTTCTCCGGGGACTAGCTCCCTGTGAGGTTATTCAGTCCCAAATGGTCAGCCCTAAACACATGTACACACAGTCCAACTTTTTAATTATTTTTTAATTTTATGTGTCTGAGCATTTGCATGTATATACGTGCACCGCACAGGTGCATTGCCTGAGGGGGCTGAAGAGGGCATCTGACCCTCTGGAATTGAAGTTACAGATAGCATCCACGAGGGTGCTGAGAACTGAACCCAGGTCCTCTGCAAGAGCAGCCAGTGCTCTTAATCACTGAGCCATCTCTCCAGCCCACAGTCCAACTTTTAAAACTCTCACTGTCTTTTTTTAATTTATTTATTTTTTGGTCTTTTTAAGACAGGGTCTCCCTGTAGCCCCAGCTCTCTTGGAACTTGCTCTGTAGAGCAGGCTGTCCTTGAACTCACAAAGATCCACCTGCCTCTGTCTCCCAAGTGCTAGGATTAAAGGCGTGCGCCACCACACCCGGCAAAACTTTCAGTGTCTTTTTAAAATTCCAATGAGCACTGGCTGCTCTTGAAGAGGACTTGGGTTTGATTCCCAGCACCCACATGGCAGCTAACAACCATCCATAACTCCAGTTCCAAGGATCTGACACCCTCTTCTGACCTCCACAAGCATTGCACAACACAGGTACACATACATGCATGCAGGTGATATATTTGTACACATAAAATAAAAATAAAAAAATAAAAATTTCAATGACTTAAAAGTCCAAGTTCTCTTTAAAACTCCAAAATCTCTTTATCTATGGGTTCCTAGAAAATCCAAAATGTTATGTTCTTTCTTATCTGTAAAAGGGAAGAACCAAGGCACAGTTACAATCAAACCAAAGCAAAACCAAAACCCAACAGTATAAAAAGCTCAGCGTCTGATGGGACTCGGGAGGCAGAGGCAGGCGGATCTTTATGAGTTCAAGGCCAGCCTGATCTACAGAGTGAGTTCCAGGACAGCTGGGGCTACAGGGAGACCCTGTCTCGAAAAAGCCAAAAAAAAAAA
>VZQC01004736.1:493498-554796 GCA_009823505.1 Rhizomys pruinosus | reverse complement strand
TTGTCAGTCTTTGAAATGGCTAAGATACCTTTTCCTTACCAACCTCACACACAAGCATGCATGGCATATCAAAAATTATTGAGCCAGGTACGGTGGCACACACCTTTCATCTCAGCACTTGGGAAGCAGCTATATCACTGTGAGATCATGGCCAGCCTGATCTATGTAGCCAGTTCTAGGCCACTTGTGGCTACAGGACAACACTGTCTCAAAAAGACCAAAATAATAATGATGATGATGATGATGATGATGATGATGATATGATGATAAATATTGGCTCTATTTCGGCTCCTCACCTCTTTGACAAGAATACAAGGGAATGACTGATCACAAATACTCAGATGTTACTATTTTTTCTTACAAATCCTAGGAATATATCTGTGATAGAAAACAAGATATGCCTGCATTTCTATGGGCTGGAGAGATGGCCTAGCGGTTAAGAGCGCCGACCGCTCTTACAGAGGACCCGGGTTCGATCCCCAGCACCCACATGGCGGCCGAGAGCCGTCTGAAGCTCCAATTCCAGGAGAACTCCAGCTCCAGGGGAATCTGAGACCCTCTTCTGACCTCCGCGGCATTGCACGACACGGGTGCACAGACCTGCATGCAGACAGTACATTCATACACATACAGAAATAAATAAAAAAAAAAATTAAAAAAAAAAAAGATATGCCTGCATTTCTAAAAGCCCTGTGTATAGGCTGAATTATTACTATTTTTATTATTTGGTCTTTTTGAGACAGGGTTTCCCCAGCTGTCCTGGAACTCATTATGTAGACCAAGCTGGCCTTGAACTCACAGAGATCCTCCTGCCTCTGCCTCCAGAGTACTGGGATTTAAAGTTGTGTGCCCAGCTTAGGCTAAATTTTTTTTTTAACCACAAGAGAACTAACATCTGTCAAAAAATGTTTTCAGAGACTAAAAACCCTATAAACTTGGTATTTTATTTATTTTTATTTTATGTGTCTGAGTAGTATACCAGCATGTATGTAAGTGCACCCATGCCATGCAGTACCCAAGAAAGACAGAAGAGGGTGTTGGATCCTCTGGAACTGGAGTTATAGGTGGTTGTTAATTGAGATGTGGGTGCTGGGATTGGAACTCAGGTTCTTTTGAAGACAGCCAGTGTTCTTAACTGCTGAGTCATCTCTCCAGCCCCAAGTTTGACATTCTATTTTACAGTGCTAAGTAGATACAAGACACAGAAAGAGCAAGTTATTGACATAGCACACCTTCCTTGCTTTACGAATCTAAGTTTGGCCATTCCCAAATATGTGATTATTAATGCTTTGTAATGGGACTATTTAATATAATAGCTCATTTTTAAAATTTTTATTTATTATTTTATGTGTATGAGTGTACTGTCTGCATGTAGGTAGGTGCACCGGTGTCATGCAATGCTGCGGAGGTCAGAAGAGTTAAAGATGGTTTAACTGGAGTTAAAGATGGTTCTTAGCCACCATGTGGGTGCTGGGATTCGAACCCAGGTCCTCTGCAAGAGCAGTATGTGCTCTTAAGCTCTGAGCTATCTCTCCAGCCCTATAATAGCTCTTTTAAATTTATGATGAAGAAAGAGTATATTGCCTTGTGTGGGTTCAAGTAGAAGAGAGTTGATTTAGCAGAAAATGTATAGAATTTAATAAAGATCACTTAACAAAAGATTTGCATTAATGTCAAATTTGAAAGAAGAGACTTTTTTTAGCTTAACTATTTATTATTAAAAGTATACATCCCTGGGGCCAGGGAGATGGGTCAGTGTGTAAAGTCACTTTCTACAGAAACCTGATGACTCAAGTTTGATCCCTGGAATCCATGCAGAAACCTGGATTTGATGACATGCATCTGTAATCCCAGCATTCCTGCAGCTAGATGGTAGGTGGAAGGCAAGAAGGGATGCCAGAAGGGTGTCCTCCGACCTACACATACACACACACACACATACACACACACATATGCACACGCACACACTGTGATGTGAAACATACCCCTCATATGCAATAGATAAAACTTTAAAAAAGATATATACTCTTGAAGGTCAGTATCTATCTCTTTACGAATTTAGACACAGGCTAATTCCCATTAAGCTTTAAAATGAGTTTTGATTATGAAAATATTGGTGGGAAGTTACTTAGAATAAAAATTATTCTTTTTAATTAAAACTGTTTCAGTGTGTAAACTCTTGGCACAAAGGCAGATTCTCACACAAGGACATAACATGTTGCGCACAGGCCCTCTCCTGCCTACCTTCTCCTCTTGAAAGAAGAGTGTTTTATAAATATAGTTCTGCTTTTTTCCTTTGGGAAGGGATAGCCACCCCCACCCCCACATGCTTAACGTTTCTGCATGCCTTGATTGACCTATCATACTTTTTTTAATTGTTTTCTTTTTTAATTTTAATTTTATTTATTTTTGTATGTGTATGAATGTACTGTCTGCATGTAGGTTTGTGCACCCATGTCGTGCAATGCCACAGAGATCAGAAGAGGGTGTCGGATTCCCCTGGAACTGGAGTTCTCCTGGAATTGGAGTTTCAGACGGTTCTTAGCAGCCATGTGGGTGCTGGGGATCGAACCCGGGTCCCCTGCAAGAGCAGTCAGTGCTCTTAACCGCTAGGCCGTCTCTCCAGCCCCGACCTATCACATTTTTAAAGGAACTCTTTCCTTAGCCAAACTGGTAGAAATACAAATGTCCTGCAAGTACTATTTTTTTCCTAACTTGTTACCTTGAATGTTTCATAAACAGAATTTCTGGGACTCAGTTTTCTTACAACTTAAATCCCCAGTGTTGATACTCTGGGTTTTCCATCAGCAACAAGCCCTAAATGTAAAACCTATGTACTGTAGAGCTCAAGCTGCATGGGAATGTACACGACACTATTCTCTGGGCACTCATGCCTATGTTATATATGTTTCTTATGGGTCTGAGTAAAGGGCTAGATAAATAAATAAGCACCCAAACTAATCCTTAAGACCACAGAAGGTTGGGCAGTGTGTGATTCTGGAGAGAATCTGAGGTTCTTCTTTTTTTAAATAAGATACTTTTTTTTAAAATTTATTTTTTGGTATTTTTGAGACAGGGTCTCCCTGTAGCCCCAGCTGGCCTGGAACTCAATTTGTAGACCTATTTTTATTGATGTTTTATGTATTTCAGACATCATTTTTCAGTCCAATTCAGACATCTTCCCCTTTCCCTGCCCCCTCCACTCCAGTTCATGCATTCTGCCATACATGTCTTGTATCTTTTTCTCAGTCTTTTTAAAGTTTTTCTCTGCAGGGGTTGATTGTTTGGGGCAGAATTTAACTGTATCAGTCAGTTCTTTGACCCAGTCATTATGTTGTTGTTGTTCCCTCCCATTTGTATTGTTCCAAAATATGCCTATAAAAATGTCACATATGTACCAAAATTATGACCTCCGAAAATAAACTGTATGGTAATTCCAAAGTATGTTTAGGAATTCACATTTTTCCCTTTAATTTTATATTATTCCAAAATATGAATACATACCTTCCACCTATATATTGCAATTGCAATGTCTGAAAATAAGTGACAAGTTAATTCTAGAGCCTGTTAAGAAATTCACATTATCGGGCTGGAGAGATGGCCTAGCGGTTAAGAGCGCTGACCGCTCTTGCAGAGGACCCAGGTTCGATCCCCAGCACCCACATGGCGGCCGAGAGCCGTCTGAAACTNTGTCCACATTTGTTTTACATAAATCTGTATAGACAATATTGGGTTGGCACATACAAATTTGCTCTATAATTTCTCTGTTCTACAGTATCACCTTGTACATCTCTTTAAGATGATTAACGTAAAAATGAAGTTTGTTTCCCAAGTTCATCATATATAGTCACCCAAAAACAACATGGGTGAATTGATGAAATCTTGCCTTGATTCCACCCTATAGTTAGTATAATACAACTGTCTTCTGGAAACGCATGGGTTAAAAAAAAAAGGGGGGGGGATCAGATAGATATAACCCTTTTTCGTCAAAAAACCTTGCAATTCAAATCTTAAAACTAACTACGGAAAAGAGTTGGTGGTTCCAACAGGACAAAATGTCACAACTTAACAGCTGAGAAAAGAAAGATACAGCTTTGCATGAGTAGGATGTACCAGAAAGTGCAACTGAAGGTTGACCCGTCTGAACATTGAAAGGAAGAAAAGCCTCAGATTGCCATAACATTGAACCCCTCTGTGGATCCTACAACAACTATTTATAATGAGTCCTAATGAATTGCCTTCTAGGTGCCAAAGGTTTTGATATGAGAGACTTTCTTGCCCCCCCCCGTAGAAACTAGGAGAATATGATGATGATAGGTCGCTCTCCAACTGTAAATTGGAGACACCTATTATAGAGGTAAATCTCTATAAAACCAGTAAAACTGCCTTCTTTAATTGACTATAGACATAAGAACTGTGAAAAAGGTTTATTCTCCTACAGTGGTTAAGAGCGCCGACTGACTCTTACACGAGGACCTGGGTTTGATCCCCGCACCCACACGGCGGCTGAGAACCGTCTGAACTCCAATCCAGAGAACTCCAGTTCCAGAGGAATCAGACCCTCTTCTGAACGCTGCGGCATTGCACGACACGGTGCACAGACGCTGCATGCAGACAGTACATTCAATGCACATACAGAAATAAATTAATAAAAAAAAAAAAAGTTTAAAAGAAAAGGTTTATTCTCTGTTCAGAACCAAATATAATACAAGTCCATAAGCTATGCACTTAAGCAAAGTATATTAATACACAGAGCTTCTTGACATCAACAATGGATTATTCACAAGGGAGATGTTGGCCAGGTAGATCCAAGGCCCCACAAAAGTAAAGGCTCCTTGCCTCTAAACTGGGATGCTGCAAGAAGAGAGGCGATAAGACCCTGTCTGCCGAAAGACCTGATGTTAACAATGGGAAAGATGTATTAGACCCACATGCAGTGTACAGATGGCCCTGGAACACCAGAGAGTGTTCCAAAGCCACTAAACCAATAAAGCAAATACGGTTCTCCTTGAGTCAAGCAAGACTCCACCATCAGCACCACACTAACACCTCACCTGCTGGAAATTTGTGCAGCAGATGCAGCCATAGGCCTGGTAATCCCAAATCTCATTAGCTATTGGCTCATCCCCTTGGAGGAATAACCCATGGCTGATGCCACAAGCTTACATCCTCTACAGGTTAGGAGATGTTATAAGCCACAGTAAGACCCTGTCATATTAACAGGAAAAAATGTAATTCATGATTAACAATATCATCCAAACATATGTGTCTATACCAAAGTAACCTACCATAACTATTAGTGCTGTTTAAATACCTATATATCTAATTGCTTGTGCTTCATTAGTAGGATCGAAAGGTTATTCCTGGACAAACTGTCAGCCCATGAAAGGAAACAGCCAGAATTGACCAGAGTCCAAGACAACAGCTCCAGAGAGAGTGGACTGTTTTGCTTCTCATCCACCTGTGCCCCTTTTCTAAGCCTAGGGAACAATCTGCGGAAGAGGGGGCGTGGTAGAATGTAAGGGCTGCGATTGGGGTGAATGGTGAAACTACAGCAATGTAGTCTGGACACTCATTTGATCAACTTGATTGAACATACAACCCCTCACCCCCCACTGGATGGTGGGGCTGGGGTGTTGGGCACAATAGCCTGCAGATTGGTTTTGCATGAAGGATGCTTGTACTCATGGATTATCACTTATAGCTAAAAAATGAAAAAAAAAACTGAGAGAAAGATGCAGGACAGTTATGGAAGAATGCATGATCTGGGATGGGGTGGGGGTGGGAGGGAAGGGAAAAGGAAATGTGCCTGAACCGAATTGGAAAATGCTGTATGAAATGCACAAAGCATCAAAAAAAAGATTAAAAAAAACTTTGAATATTTTTATAATAATTTTTTTTGAGACAAGGTCTCCTGTAGCTCCAGCTAGGCTAGAACTCACTATATAGACCAGGCAGGCCTTGAACTCATAGAGAAACACCTGCCTCTGCTTCCTGAGTGCTGAGATTAAAGGTGTGAGCCATCATGCCCAGAAAAATCATTGGTTTAAAAACTGTATCCTTACAATGTCCAAATGTAAATGGTAGGTCAAAATCATTGTTTTAAAAACTGTGTCTACGGTGCTGGAGAGATGGCTGACTGCTCTCACAAAGGACCTGGGTTTGATCCCCAGCACCCACATGGTGGTCTTTAACTCCAGTTCCAGGGAAATCTGATGCCCTCTTCTGACCTCTGTGGCATTGCACGACACAGGTGCACAGACCTACATGCAGACAGTACATTCATACACATAATAAAATAAATAAAATTTTAAAAAACTGTGTCATTACAATATCTGAAATAAGTGGTAGATTGATTCTAGAGCCCATTAAGAGATTCACGTTGTAAGAGCACAGTTGCTTTCAGATACAAAGAAATATAATAATAAGGTTGGTCAGTTTGCCTGCCAACTGGGGATTTGGTATCAGCATCGACATATGAGGGAAACCATTTGCCTTTTTTCTTCCTGGGACTGTGTTACTTCACTTAGCATAATGGCTTCGAGTTCCATCCATTTACCTGCAAAGTTCATGATGTCATCTTTACTGCTGCATAGAACTCAATTGTGTAGATGTACCACATTTCTGTGGTCCACTCGTCAGTTGAGGGACATTTGGGCTGGTTCCAACTCTTTGCTATTGTGAAGAGAGCTGCAATAAACATAACTGTGCATGTATCTTTGTGGTACGATGAGTCTTGTGGGTATATACCCAGGAGGGGTATGACTGGGTCAGGTAGTAGGCTCATTTTGAGTCTTTTAAGGATTCTCCACATTACTTTCCATAGTGGTTGTATGAGTTTACATTCCCACCAACAGTGGATGAGTGTTCCCCTTTCCCCACAACCACTCCAGCATTTGGTGTCCTTTGTTTTCTTGATCTTGGACAGTCTTATTGGAGTGAGATGATACCTTAGACTGGTTTTAATTTGCATTTCCTTAATTATTAAATATGTCAAGTATTTTTTAAGATGCCTCTCAGCCATCTTTACTTCCTTATTGGTGAAGTCTTTGTTCAGCTCTTTACTCCGTCTTTTGAGTAGGTCATTTGTTTTCCTACTTCTTTGTTTTTTAAGTAGTCTATATATTCTAGATGTTAATGCTCTGTCAGATATATCAGCAGTGAAGGTTTCCTCCCACTCTGTGGGTTTTCTCTTTACTTCGTTGATTGTTTCATTCACTGTACAGAAGCTTTTGAGTTTGATGAGGTCCCACTTGTCTGCTGTTGACCTTATTTCCTGTGCAGCTGCTGTTTGATTTAGATAGTCTTTTCCTACACCTATGTCTCATAGGTTGCTGCCAACTTTTTCTTCTATCACCTTCAGGGTTTCAGGTTTCACGTTGAGATCTTTGATTCACTTGGAGTTTATTTTTGTACAAGGTGAGATGTAGGGGTTTAATTTTGTTCTCCTACAAATGGTGATCCAGTTTTACCAACACCATTTGCTGAAAATGTTATCTTTCTTCTATTGAACTTTTTTGACCCCTTTGTAGAATATAAGGTGGCTGAAATTGTATGAGCTCAAGTTTGGATCTTCAATTTTGTTCCATTTATCAATGGGTCTGTTTTTGTGCCAGTACCATGCTGTCTTTATGACTATAGCCCTGTAATATAGCTTGAAGTCTGGTAAGGTAATCCCTCCTGTATTGCACTTTTCACTTAAGGCTGCTTTAGCTATTCAGGGTTTTTTGTTCAGACATTGTAATTACCATATAGGGGTGGAAGATATATATTCATATTCTAGAGTATTATAAAATTAAAAGGAAAAAGTGAACCCCAAAACATATTTTGAAATTAACATACAGTTTATTTACAAAGGTCATAATTTTGATACATATGTGTTGTTTAAACAGACATAATTTGGAGTAATACAAAGGGGAAGGAACAACAACAACATAAGGACTGGGTCAAAGAACTGACTGATAGTTAAATTCTGCTCAAAACAACAAGCCTCTGAACAAAAAAATCCTTGGAAACACTGAGAGAAAGATGCAAGACATGTATGGCAGAATGTGTAAACTGGGGGGGAGCAGGGAGAGGGGAATGTGTCCACATTGGACTGAAAAATGATGTATGAACTATACAAAAATGTCAATAAAAAAGAACATAATTTTAAAAAATTTTAAGAGAAAACTAATATATTCTCCATAAAGTTTGGCTTAAAGATTAAAACAAAGTGTCATAACTAAAAATCTAAGCCATATCTAGATCTCTTATATTCTTTGCTTTTTAAACCTTGACCAATAGGCCACATATTCCTGCTTCTTTGTATAAGTAGTGATGTTTCTGGCAACATGGCGTGGATCGTGTGGATTCTGTCACCTCTCTTTCAAATGTGCAGTCTTTTACTTTAGCCCACAACACACAGTTGGCTTAGTCTTGATTCTTCAAGCTTCATCTTAGGTTTCAGTTGGACTGGACTACATTGACTTTTTTTTACTTCAATCTTCAGTTATGATCTTACTTCCTTTTTTCTTTCCAACCGCTCCCCCCATTTGAAATCATGACTTCTTTTATATTCATTTTATTTATATATAATATATATTTGTATATATTCATATATCTCTCCTACTGGGTCCAGTTAGTATTGCCCTTATTTGCATGTATTTAAGGCTGGCTACTTAGCATTGGAATCTTGTCCTTGGGAGGAAGCAAAAAAAAAAACTTTACTCTCCCTCTCTCAGCAGCCATTGACTACCAGTAGCTCTTCATCTAGGGGTGGGGCCTTGTGAAGTTTTCTTCCATCCGAGTTGGCATGTCATCTGGTATTGTCTCTGTAGATCTTGAACAGGCAACCATACTGTTGATTGTTCATGTAAGAAACATTTCTGTCCTGTCCAAAAAACCCTCTCAGGCAGCAGCTGCCTGCCCTGGTCCTCAGGCTCTCTTACAGCCTTCCTTCTCCCTCATCCACACTTTCCCTTGAGCCTTAGGTATAGAAGTTCTGTCACAGATGCCCTGTTTGGGGCTGGACAGTCTGCAGTCAGTCCGCAGTCACTTAGTTGCTGCATTTTTGTCTAATCTTAATTCTTGATCCTAAACAGTGTCCTTACTAAGGTCTCAGCTGAATCGCTGATAAGCTGTCTCCTCACACTACTGACCTTGGTCACTTCCGTTCATGTTTTAGATCCATTGCAACTGCTGTCTTGCAGAATCTTTACCTTCACATACAAATCTCAGATCTGCTTTCAGTCAAAGAGCTGAAAAAAAAATCTCCATGCAGGCTTTTAGGTCCTCCATTCTATACAGGCTCCTTCTCTCTGGATTTCCATGCTGTAAATTCCATATCCTTATTTCAGTCTCTATCTCTTCAGTTCATTAAGTTATAACCTTCACTTGGGTTCTGCAACCCTTTGTCACAGTCAGGAAAGTGACCTCAGACATAAAAAGAGGCTGAACATGGTGTTCCCCTCTTATATCTCCTGTCTCTCCAAGACACTGCTGCTGCACTGTTTTCCAACGTCTAAAAGCAGTCACCTTAACATACTCTGTTAAATTTTAGATTTTTGAGGGCTAACTTGAACAGCAATTATTCCATTACAGTCTGGAAGTAAAACTGGTGTGAAGGAATCTAATATACTTCTTTTTATTCCTTCATGGATTCTTTTAATCATGTTTTTTTCCTGTAGAAACACCTCACATATACGACACACATTCATGATCAACCTTTGGAATAATAACAGATGTCTATTTTTTTCTGTTGTACTCTCATTTCAAATGAGTTTTATCTAATTTTAATTTTTTACTGTTTGACAGTTCATAATATATTTTAGTCATTTTCAACTTCCATCCCCCTCTCTCATTCCCCACCCTCTGTCACCAGAACCCCTTCTTTCCAATAATCCTCTCTCATATGCACATGTCTGTGACCCCATGAGTTAGGTTAGGATATCTTTAGAATATTTTGCCCATGCTGGGTGTGGTGGTGCATGCCTTTAATCCCAGCACTCGGGAGGCAGAGACAGGCGGATCTCTGAGTTCAAGGCCAGCCTGGTCTACACAGGGAGCTCCAGGCCAGCTGAGGCCAAAGGGAGACCCTGTCTCAAAAAGAGAGAGAGAGAGAGAGAGAGAGAGAGAGAGAGAGAGAGAGAGAATATAAGAATCTCAGGCCTGAATAATATCTTGCCCGAGTGTGGGCGTGAGGTAATTTACTGGAACCTAGGCGATATATCAGTGGCCACATCTGCTGAAGAAATTGAGACCAATCTCCCAACCACAGTTCACTGTCAATAGTCACTCAGAGACTATGAGGACCCTGACTATAGACCTCACAGGCCCTCCCTCATCCATGATAAAATGTTGAGGGCCCACCCTTATACCTCTAGACTGCTTTAAGTCTATTAAAATATTTAATGGATCAATTGATTGGCAGACAGATGGATGATGGAAAGATATAGATATTCAAAACTCTAACTAAAACTTATACTGTTTCTGGAAAATATTATACTGAGTGAGGTATCCAGGACCCAGAAGGACAAATACCACATATTCTCTCTTATTTCTGGATCCCAGCTCCAAATATTTAGATTTGAGTATAGAACCTGAAGTAACCACAGAAGCCAGGATAATAGAAAGACCACGTCAGGAAAAGAGGGGAAGGAGCTCCAGAGAGGGTGATGGTGGGACATAGGTGCTACGAAGGGAAGAACCGGAAAAATGGGGGGACTCTACCTAGAGAAGGACGGGGGAGGGTAATACAGAGGGGGAGGAAGGAATGAGAAATAAGTGCACTAAAAATGTTGGAAAAAGCCATAGGAAAGTTTATAACCTTTAAAAAACATGCGTATAATATGTGTGTGTCTCTGTACATACATCTATACATGTAGTTTAAAGGAGTTACACCACATGAGGTGATAACGCTCCTCTGAACAGCAATAGACTATTCAACAAAAACCCCAGCGCCAGCCGTGAGAAGCTCCCCTTAGGGTTATTGGTCAGAGGCAGCCCAAGAGACTTCCAGAACAATACATGCTATTGCAATTGCCCTTGGTTGCCTACCACAATTTAGAGACAAGACCCTATTGATAAAGATACCACATACTTCAGACACAGGACTTGGAAGAATTGATCTGGAACTGCCCTGAAAGCCTCTTCCCTGAGTACTAGGTCTCATAGTATCAGAAGGTGCTATGCAAGTCAAGAGGGAAAAAAATCTATCGACAGTCCTGCCCAGCTGTAAAGCCTGTGAGCCACAATAATGTCTGGCATGGCAAGTTTCCTCAGTAGTGTAGAAGTGGCAATATTATCTTGGGGGTAACCAACAGGTGTCTAATTGGATGTAAGCCCCACTTAATGTGAGGGAAGTCATGCCTTATACTATAAACCTAGCCAATTACTGGTGACTGGAGAGGGCATAGACTCAAGAGAAAAGCTATGTATAAAAACTTATCCTTATACCCACAGATGAGAGTAACACTCACCCCTTATTAAAGCAGCTTCTTTTTGCAACAGATGGAGACTATTACAAAGATCCACAACTGGTCAAAATGCAGAGAATAAGTCTTCTAGACATGACAGAAAGCTGCATCCATGAAATCTCAACATGATTGCCTGAACAAGACCTGCACAATGACAATACCAGGCGATACGCCAACTTAGAGGACGCGCATTTCCCAGTGCCCCACCTCTAGATGAAAAGCTACGAGGCATTAATGGCTGCTGAGAGAGAGGGAATCCAGGGACAAGCTCCTTGACAGATTATCTGTCCAATCCCAAGTGATCAGCCCTAAACACATGTACCTAAGAACAGCACTAATTGGACTCAGTGTGTGTGTGTGTGTGTGTGTGTGTGTGTGTGTGTGTGTGTGTAGACAATAATTATAGGATAAAGGGGCATGAACTTGAGAGGGAGTTGGGGAAACAAGGTAAGTCAGGGAGAAAGAAAAGGAAGTGGAAATGATGTAAATATAAGACTCACGTATGAAATTCAAAAAATATATAAATGTAGTAAGAAATTACAGCTTCATAACCATACTACAAACAATTCATTAGACTCAAATTTCAGTTTTCTTACTCACTGTCATTTTTTTTCAAAATCATGGTTTACCTTCCTTAAATCTTTTGTTTTGAATTGTTTCTGCTGGAAGTTCTACTTGAAGTTATATTTTTCAAAAAGCATACATGAGTCAGATATTTTCTGGATTCTTACAAATCTGAACAAGGCTTTCATTTGCCTTTGTATTTAGATAACACACTGGCTTGGTCAGCTATCCTCAAAGGATACTGTTTTCTTTTCAGAAGCCTAGTACTTCCTCTGAGGCTTTCCAACCTTAGAAGTCTGATGTCACGGAAAGTTTTTTTGTGCATTTGGCCTTTTCCCTTGTTGGATGCTTCAGGAAGATTTTTTTTTTCAGGATGCTGCTAAAATTCCTTCTGGGAGGCACAAACTACATGCGGCCCCTTTCCTTCTTGCTCCCTATAACAAACTGCGATATAATTTTGCCAATCTGCAGTCTGGGAAATCAGTGAGTTTATTCAGCTTACTTACAGAGCAATGAGTGAGGGCTTACTTACAGAAGTGTGGGTGCCTCCCCCGCGGGCTGTACTGGGAAGCTTCCATCCAGGCCTGGATTGGGACTTTCCCACAGCTTCCCGGCTTGTATCCACTTAGTCCCCCTGCCCTAGCCCCCCAGCAACTAGGGCTGACTGGTTGACTGGCCGGTGTGGCCGACTCTCCCTGCTCCTCCTTTCTTGCTGAGCATCTACAGTCAAGTTTGAGATGACCCTAGGCAAGCAGGTGCAACCAAGCTTGGGAGAAAGGAATCCGTTCATAGCTCGTGGGAGGACAGTCATATACAACACAAGGCGCAGTGAGCCGCCTGAAAATGGTTCCATTTATTGTGCCTCCCTGGTCCCTGGTAAGCTTTCTCTAGGATTCTTTTTCATTGTTCCGCGTGGTCTTTGGTAAACTTTGACCATGTGCAGGGTAAAAGCCTTCAAACTCAGATCCTTTATTTCGCTGATGTTGATTTTCAGTCATGTCTGCTGGGTTTTCCTTCTGACAGACCTATGATACAATGCATCTCTGCTTTCCAACTATTCTTCTTGGAAATGCTCAACAGCAAATGTCCAGCATTCTGGAAAAAGTTTCCATTATTATTCTTTGCTTTACTTTCAAGATACTGTGTGTGTGTGTGTGTGTGTGTGTGTGTGTTTCTGTGTTTTTACTTTTTGTAGAAGTCTGCACTTTCAAAAGTAACATTATATCCTTTTTAATCCAACTAAGAAAATTATCTCCCCCCCGACTAAGTTCTTATATTGTGACAACTCTATTTAATAGACAGTACTTAATCTGAATGCCCACATTTGATCCACTTCATTTGAACCATTGAATTTAATTTATCAGGCAACTTTTCTCTTGTCATTACACAGGAAGAATTCATTTTTCCAACAGAAAAGCCAAAATGTGAAAAGCAGTTCCTGGTGCCCAGTTTACGATGGCCTCTGCCATTTCCAGGGATGGGGGCAGAGAATTCCTGCTGGTCATTCATGTGACCTTGTGATGTCTTTTGCTATTCATTGGCCCAGTTTTGTATCTTGTTATTCTTTGTTTTCTGATTCTTTTCTGTAATTGGAAAGAAAATATAAAATGTATTTAGAACACCATTTTTTGGCACAGAAGTTTCCCTCTTTCCTGGACTGTGCTAAGAAAAATCTTATATTTATTTATTTCTAATTTAAGAATAATAAAAGTGTTTTAGAGGAAAACTAGAACTACTTCTACTTCTTTCCTTTTATAGAAATGTAGGAAATTTAATTTTTATTTCAATAGTCTTATGAAAAGAGAATTTGAGAAGGGTAAATTTTTCAGTTGCTTTCCTCCACTAAAATTATTTTGAAATACTTTCCTCGAACCCATCTTTTACAATGTTGAATTTCCTGTAGACTTCTATGTCCAACTCCTCAAACAAGGACAGGGAAAGCTAATGTCTGCTGAAAACTACCATGAGGTAGAGAAAGCATGGGAACATCTGTATTTTATCCTGACAATATGTTCTCTCTTAGTTTGGAAGAACAGGATGTCTTTACTCCATCAGCTGCAAAAATATTATCTCCGCAGGAATGAAACAAGTGTGGAATATATATTGTGCCACCACATTGCATGCATACCTAAGCAGAAAACAAAGGAAATAGCCATTTCATATAGAACTCAATTTTGCCTCCAGGGACATATAAAATTTTTTATTATAATACCCAAATGGTGCAGGACATAAATATACATGGGAAATGTGATAGGACTAAGTTAAACTCTTCTGGCCAGATACTGATGGCTAAAAATTTATCATCTACTCTCCTTCTCTAATCCTCCCTTCCTATAGACTTCAAGTAGGTTAAATTTTTTATGAGAGCAAGGACTTTGGGACAAAGGAGACCAAAATCCATCACCATTTTTCAGCAGACCATTAAATTTTAAATGTCTGTGGAAGGTTGCTGTTGGCTGATGCCTTTGAGTTATAGCTCCAGCATTATGCTTTATAGTTTAGTTAACAAACAAAATATTAAAGAAATAACAGTAGGAAAATTGGTAAATTAATAACTTCAGATAATTCTAGATGCTTGGCTATGTTTGCCCTTTTGGAAATAAATAACTTTTCATTTGTAATTTAAATCCATTTTAATGAGCATTCTGCTAGCAGCAGTTTTCTTCCATATATGAGCTTATACAAACAAAAGTAATAGCACCTTTTACCTAGAAAACAATTTATAGTAAACTTTTGCAGACAGCATGACTGATTTGAATGTATAAGTCCCTACATATCCATTTTATGTGCTTCTTATATTTCTTAAATGCTTTTAACCAAAGAAGAGGTTATAGAAGACTGTTCTCAATGTGAAGAATCTTCACCGTGCTTGGTTATTTGCTACATGTCTGAAACATCTCTCCCAGTGATGGTGCTGGCTTTGGAAGTAACGACTTGGTAGAAATGAAAATATCATGATACCACTGGTTTTCTACATAAGTTGCCTATTTTACTATCTGATCAAATTAAAATATTTGTCAATACACAATACCCTATTTCTTAGTATCATCACATTCACTTACCTTGATAGAAACTTTTTAAGGTTATATAATTTATCTCTATAAACTAATTAGAAAGACCCACCATAAAACAAAGAGCTAAGGGCTGGAAAGAAGGCTCAGTGGGTAAAGCGCTTACTGTGCAAGCATGAGATTTCAGTTCCCTTGAATTCGAGTCTCCTGGTACCTCTCTCAAATGCCAGGCTTGGCAGTGTATGCCTTTAACTGCAGTGCTGGAGGGGCAGACACGGGTACATCCCTGGGGCTTGCCAGCCAGCCAGCCTCACTGAAAAACAAGTCCAGGCTCCATGAGAGAGTCTGTCATAAAAAATAAGGTGAAGAAGAGTTTGAGGAAATCATTCTAATGTCCACCTCTGACCTGCACATGCACTCAAACAGACAAGTACTCTCTCTCTCTCTCTCTCTCTCTCTCTCTCTCTCTCTCTCGCACATGCACACACATACAAATAATAAATAAACAAATAACAGATCAACAACAAAGAGCTAAATCCACTGTATTCATAGTCTGCCTTGCTCTGTCTCTGAGCCCCAGGCAGCCCTATAGAGAATGCTCAAGAAGGGACATGTTCAGAATGAGCACAGCGGCTAATGCTAGCATTCAGGAGGCTAAGGCAAGAGGATTGCAAGGTCAAGGCTAGACTGAACTAACATGGAGATGGAACTGTAGTTATGGTGCTCCTTAATATCTTTCTGTGAGAGACTATCTTATCTGGCATTGATGTAGACTCCCAATATTTCAAAACTATCACATCATAGCACACCAAAACTGGGCTACATTCCATCATAATCTATACAATTCTTCATTTTAAAAAGCCTTCTATTTCGCCCCCACTTATAACCATGCCTCCTGCAAGCATTCAAAAGATGGTCCTGGGACCATTTGAGAGACATAATGCTAAGTAATTCCTCCAACTCTGTTCCTACCCAGAGGCCTAGTAGCAAAATCTGTCCTTAAACCAAACCAAAAAAAAACCATTAAAAATAAACTAAGCAGATCATAAAAATAGCAGCGCAGGCACATTCCACATTCTAAATCCAAGTTCGGACTCAGCTGGAACCATTTGCTCCATTTGCAAATATCTGAAGCTCAGCCCACAACTGTGAATAACTTACTGTGAGCCTTGGGGAACAGTTCCTTGTTGCATGGAAGGAGCCAGCTTACCTGAGAATGAAGTTATCCAGGACATGAGGAGAGACTTCTGTCCACCTCACCTGAACCCCTGCCCTGTATCTACCTTTGGCTTCCCTGATTATTTATGCCAATAAATTCCCCTTTTGGCTTAAATCATTGTGAATTTGGTCTTATGTCACTAACAACTGAAATAATTGTGACTAATAGACTAATAATGACCAAATGTTATTAAATTGAATAAACATCATTGCCTCGATAACTTAAAACAACAAATCCACAAAATCTCTATCCATAAAGACTATAGTCTGTTGGGTGATTTAACTGAACATGTAGGTATAGATTACTCCCCTACACCCTGTTCAGAAAAGAGAATAGGGCACACCAAGGAAGAGGGAGCAAGTGTTTGCATCCTGAAACAAGGCATCACACAGAAGATGTCTGACTAATGCCTAGGAGCAAGAAGATAAACGGTTCCATTTTATGTCATTATTAAATTGTATTACTCTTCATTAAAGTGAAATGCATTTAGAGGAATTAGGCTTATCAAAACTTTGACAATGTAATATAAGTGATGATTCTTTGTTTGTTTGACAACATCCTCCTGTGAGTTGATTCACAATTTTCATTTTAGAAAACAATATTTCCTTGATGAGGGCTGACAGAACGATATGAATGGCTGCATCATTTTGCATGAAGTCATATCAATTATGAAGGAAACAGAAGCCAAGTGACTTCACCAGTTTTTCAAGAAGCAATATGATAATAATGGTTCTATATGGTAACAAAGAATGACATCAGTTTAAGAACTGAAATTAAACTTAAGGGGACAATTTCCTATTGTTTTAAAGAAAAGTACAAAGGACTGGAGAGATGACTCAACAATTAAGAGCACCAGCTGCTCTTGCAGAAGACCCAGGTTCAATTCCTAGCACCCATATGATGGTTAACAACCATCCATAACTCCAATCCCAGGGGATCCATGCCCTCTTCTGACCTCCATGGGCTCTGCATGACATAGGTGCACTTACACATGCAGGCAATACCCTCATACACATAAAACAATAAAAATAATAAAGAAAATAGTAAAGAAAAGTACAATGAAGCCAAAAATTCTAAATAGTTTTGATGAACAGTATAATTAGTGAAATGTGCAAAATATGTATCAATCTCAAGAATCTACTGCAGATACACTGGTGACCAAAATAGATCCATCTGACAGTTAGCAATCTAGTGAAAAGAGAAACCTTAATGCAAACTGCAACTACAAATCCCAATGGGACTTCCTCAGAGAAATGTACCTGCTACCATTGAAGCCCATGCAGGGACTTTATCCAAGGCAGATACTATACTTACCTTATAACACACACACATACACACACACACACACACACACACACACACACGTGTATACACACACACACTCTTTTCTCCATATATATGGAGAAAAGACAATATATACTGTCTTTGAGACAGAGTCTCCCTGTATCCCCAGATGGCCTGGAACTCACTGTGTAAACCAGGCTAGTCCTGAACTCACAGAGATTGGCCTGCCTCTGCCTCCCAAGTGCTGGGATTCAAGGCATCTATCACAACAACCCAGCTCCCATATATATTTTAATATGAACATCTCAGGCCATCAAAAAAGTTGCAATATATTATGGTAATGACTAACTGATCATTTACCTAGATTCATTAATTATTAATGTTGGTTAATTATTAATGTTGGTTAACTTTGTATTATCTATGTGATATATGTAGAACATGTGTTATTTATTTCACATATATTTCCAAAGTAAAAAGTCATTCTTCAATAAAACCATTATATAATTATCAATATTTAACATTCTTGATAGATAGCCCATAGTCAAAATTTCCCTTTTGTCCCCAAAATGTTCTTTATAGCTATTTTCCCCCTGATTCAGAATCAAAGCAAAAATAATACATTTCATTTTATTGTCCTGTCTCTTTAACTCCCATCAATCTTAGAGGGTTCATCAGCCTTTTTGTCTTTCATGACACTGATGTCTTTGAAGAGTCCAGGCAGATACTTTGTAGAATGTCCTTTAACGTGTGTTTGTCTGAGTGTTTCCTCATGATTGGATTCAGGTGAAACATTTTTGGCAGTACTATCACACAGGTGATACTGTGTCCTTCTGGATGTGTCACACCAGAGGCCTTATGATGTCAGCTGTATTGTTATTAATGATTATTCCTGCACTTTTTCAGCTGATTGAATTCATATCCTGTACACATGATCCATTACTGAGGAGACCAGGCAAGGATGGAAAAATGTAATTTCTATTTCCTCACCAGTCATCTAATGCCAAGAGACATTTACATAGGTCATTCATGGAGGTAAGGCTTTGCTTTTATTCAAGAGAGGAGGATACAGCAATCCAGCACTGATAGGGAATAAATAGTCTGTAAAACTAAATTATGGAAAATTGGCACACTTGGGAATTCGAATCTTGCCAGGAAGTGCAGCCTGAGGAAGGGCTGTGTAGAAAGCCAGACTGCCAGGGAGACGCTGACTCCTTGAGAGACCTGAGTGAGTTGCTTAACTCTTCTGTATCTGCTTCTACATCTATTCCACATGGTCTCCTAAAAGAAGACCTAGGGAACTGGGGAGACAGCTCAGCAGTCAAAGTTCTTGCCTGACAATCAAGAGGATAGGAGTTCTGATCCCCAGAACCCATATAAATGCCAGGTGGGCATGGTTTGCTGTAATCCTTAGCCTCCTCAGAGGCAGACAGAGGCTCCCCAAGAGGAAGCCTAGTAAGACTAGCTGTATCCCTGGGCACTGGGTCTGATTAAGAGACCCTGTCTCAATGAATAAGGGGAACTAGCAATGAAGAAAGATTCCTGATACCAACCTGAGGCCTCCACATGGACGTACATATATGTGCACCCACCTCCATGGAAGCACACAAACATGCATGTTTCCACACTACACACTTGTGAAAAGAAGAGAAAAATAAAAAAGACACAAGGTATTCTTTATAAAAACAATATTGTCTCATATTTGGACTATCTGAGAAATGTAATGTGAACAGCCAGAACCGGAGAGATAGCTCAGCAGTTAAGAGCACTAGCTGCTCTTACAGAGGAACCAGGTTCAGTTCCCAACACCCACATGGTGACACCATCTGTAACTCCAGTTCTGGGGGATTCAGTGCCCACTTCTGACTTCCACAGGCATTGCATGACACTCTACACACATACAGGCAATATGCTCATACACTTAAAATAAAAATAAACTATTTTAAGAAAATAATAAAAATGGCCTGGGAAGAGGGCTCAGCAGTTAAACTGCTTGCCCCACAACCAGAAAGCATGAAAAATTGGGTTCAGATCTCCAGAACCATGTAAGTGTTATGTAGGCATGGTAGCCTGGCCGGAACGCCAACACTCAGAAGGTGGAGACAGGGCATCTAAGTTCAGTTTCATACATGAATACTGTATTACATCAAGGAAATAGATGAACATGAATACTGTATTTACATCATTTCCACACCCACCCCTACTCTTTCTCAATTTCTTGTTCTCTTCTCTGTGTGTGTTGTTACACACACACACACACACACACACACACACACATCCATTCGTTGGTGCTCATGTGTACATGTGTTTAGGGCTGCTACTTGGGATTAGATAACCTATAAGAGGCTCATCCCTGGATAAAACTGTTTTTTTTCTCTCAGCAGCCATTAATGGCCTGTACCTCTTCATCCAGAGGTGAGACACTGCATTTTCTTCCGTCCATTTGGCATACCAACTGGTTTTGTCATTATGCAAGCCAGCTTGTTTAGGCAATCAAGTTTTGGAGAGTTCATGAGTGCAGTTCCCCTGTCATATCCAGAATACACTATCTAATAGCAGTCATTCTTGTCTTATCTTCCCAAATGTCCCCTGAGCCTTAGTCACTACATGGTTGCTTTTTCTCTGCATTTTGAACAGTTGTGAAACTTTGTAATTGCCTCTCTCTGGTGCATAAAGAAGCTTCTTTGATGAGTGGTGAGAGCTACCTTTTATCTGAGACTACAAGGATATATGTTTTAGAATATAATAAGAGATTGCATTGGTTTAGAACGGCGGCAGTATTGTTGGACTACCTGGGCTGTATCATGGAGGACAGTGCAGGGGGATTGAGACAGGAAGTGTGCTTACTGGACTTCATTTGGGGGACCATGGGAGGGAAAGACCCCCATGTGGAGCAAAAGTGTAGGATTGATAGCTGTTTGGGATTGCCAAGGAGGAACCTTTGAGCACTTCCTTAAGGAAAACATGACATCTTTTAGGAGAAAAAGAAATCCTACAATTCAAGTGATATATATATATATATATATATGTGTGTGTGTGTATATATAACTATGTGTATATATATGTATATATACTGTAGCAATATAAGTTGGAGAGAACAACAAGAAAAGAACTGAAAAAAAGCAACTCTGGAAAGACTCAGAAAAAGATACAGGACATGTATGGCAGAGTACAGGGACTCCGGTAGGGTGGGGCGTATGGAAAGGGAAGTGACTCTAGATTCGATTGAGAAATGATGTATGACCTATGGAAAAAGTTTAATAATAAAAAATGTATTTATATTAAAAAAAGCGGCAGTAATGGGTTCTCCTCTAGGGTCTGTGACCTCTCTACCATGTATATTTGGCCGTGCTTACAGTACTATGCATGGATTTCCTTCTATCCAGTAGGCCTTAAGTCCAGTTAGATGGCTGCTGATCACCCCCAAGATAAAAGTGTCAATATTGCAAAAATAGAGCCATCTTGCTGGGCTGGTCGTTTTTGTGGACTGTAGGCTTTACAACGAGGCAGAGCTATTGGCTGGCTTTCTCCCTGGAAGCTTGCTTTTCACCTTCTGATACTGTGCAAGCTAGTCTTCAGGGAGGAGCTTTACCTGTTAGCTCCAACTTTATTTCTCCAAGTCCCGTGTCTGAAATGTGTGTCATCTTCAGCAACAGGGTCTTACCATCAAGCTTGGAGAGGCAACTAAGGACTATGGCAAATATATATTATTTGAGGAGACCCTTTTTAATCTTTTATTTATTATTTTTCTTTTATGTACATGAGTGTATTGCCTGCATGTATATAAGTACACCCATGTTGTGCAATCCCCACAGAGGTCAAAAGAGGGCATCAGACCCCTGAAACTGGGGATTGTTGGGGATGGTTGTTAGCTGCCATGTGGGTGCTGAGAACTGAACCTGGGTCCTCTACAAGAGCGACCAGTGCTCTTAACTGCTGAGGCATGTCTCCAGGCCCTTAAGGGCTACCCTGACCAATAACTTGAAGGGTGGTTTCCCTTGCCTAGCACAGGGATGTTTGCTAGCTAGCTTTCAGCTATACACATGCACTCACATAGATATATCATATGTGGATTTTTAAGTGGGCTTGTTACCTAAACATTTCTTTATGGCTTAATTTTTTTCTTATGTAGTGCTGAGCATCTAACCAAGAACATCAAGCATTATAGAAAAGCATTATACCACTGAGTTGCATCCCCAGCCTAAGAATTTCATCTTAACAATTAGACAACCAATACTAATATTTTCTGAATAGTAAAGTTACCTTAACAATGAAATGTGTCCAATATCACAGAACTTCTTCAAAAGAAAAAATTCTAATAGACTTAAAATGCCATCTAGATATTTTTGCTTCTTTTTTTTTTTTTTTTTGTCTTTTCAAAACAGGGTCTCCCTGTAGTCCCAGCTGTCCTGGAACTCACTCTGTAGACCAGGCTGGCATTGAACTCAGAGATCTGCCTGCCTCTGCCTCCTGAGTGCTTATTTATTAAAGGTGTGCAGCACCACGCCCGGCTTATTTTTTCCCTTTATTTATTTGTGGTACATGATGTGTACACATGTGTTTGTGTGTGTGTGTGTGTGTGTGTGTGTGTGTGTGTAGGTGCTCATACATGTATGCATATGTGCATGTGGAGGCAGAGGTCAATGTCAATTGTCTTCCTCAGTTGATCTCCATCTTATTTTTTGTGACAAGGTGTCTCACTAAACCTTGAGCTCATTGATTCAACCAGGTTGGCTGTCCAGGGAGCTCCAGAGAGTCTCTGCCTCCCAGCAATGCGATTACAGGCACGTCTCCATGCCTGCTTTTTATGTGGTTGTGGGGGATCCAAACTCAGGCTTCATGGTGTGGAGCAAGCACTTTACTGACTGAGCCATCTCCCCTGCCTCTCTTCTTTAAATATATACAAGTGTACAACTAGGCATAAGCATCCTGGGTGTGGTGGCATGTGCCTTTAATCCCAGCGCTTGTTAGACAGAGGCAGGTGGACCTCTGTTAGATTGAGGCCAGCCTCATCCACATACTGACTTCTGGTTGAGATAGGACTTGGGAGACCCTGTCAAAATTTAAAAGAAAAATAACTAGAGATTGATACCTTATGCTTATAGTAATTTTACAATTATAAAAATGTAAATATTCATTTTAAACTACTAGAAACAATAACATTCAATTAATGGTGCTAAATCCATGTGGGAAGGATATCATTTACATGGAAACAAATTTCCCCTCTTAACCTTGAACTGGCTGTCACAGTACAAGTTCTTTTTAATTCAGTAACTTATACCATCTAGACCATATGACAGCTTTACCTATTAAAGTTTGGATGAAAACCTTTGTTAACATTACAAAAGACAGTGACTTCCCTGAACTTTATCTTGAATACCTCATTCAGGGGTACAAAGTTCCTCTGTCTCCTTTTTGTGAGCTATTAACAACTACAGTAATGCACACCGGTAGGATGAAAACACAAATGTGTGTGCAGGCACCGAATCGGTTGCCAGAGCTCAGTTCTAAGGCAGTCAGTCACTCAGGCAAGGCATAATTGCTTTTGTGGTTTTCAAAGCACAAATGGAAACAATCCTTTCAATTCATCTCAAAGAGCTGCAGATCCCAGATCATATGCAGTTATTGAAGAAACCTAATAGACAGTCATGTGGCTAAAAACAACCACTCCAAAAGGTGAGTCCAAGAGGTGACAATGCATTTGAGAATACTGAGTACAGTCTCTGGATAGAAATATACCACCAGATTGTTGTAGGAGGAAAGTGTAAGGGAAACTGGGGCAAATCTCCTATGTTACTGACCTGAGCATATTTTCTCACCGAGGTAAGCAAACACAAAGGATAAAGTTTGTCACAGAAAGACAGAAAATTCACTTACTGAACATGCTGAATCTAGACATCTATGGGACCAAGTGTTGTGAATAAAGCTGGATATGTGTCGTACTGGACACAGTATGAGTGGAGGCTATATAAAGATTTGGGAGTTAGAAGTGGTTGTTCAACTACTTGATATTGATGAGATGACCATCACAGCAGGAAATAAAAAAATGGGAGAAGAGAGCCCGAAAGATGGCTCAGCAAGTAAAGATGCTTGCCATCAAGACAGATGACCTGAGTTCCATCCCCACGGCCCACACAGGGAGAACTGATTACCACAAATTGTCCTCTGACCTCCACATGCTTACCATGACACAACCCTCCCACACATAGGCATACACACACATTCGCAATAGATAAATATTAAAGATAAATAAACATATTCATCTTAAATAGGAGAAGAAAACATTGACGACTGCCTAGTAAAGAATTGTTGATTAGAGCCAGTTGCACAAGAACTACAAAGGTACCACCCATGAATACAGTAAAATCAGAATGATCTATTCCAGTGGAGTGAAACTGTAACACACGGTATGAAATACTGACACAAAAGTCACATGTACATGTTGGTGAGTGAGGGGAAGGTACAGCTGAGAGAATACTACAGCAGAGCTGCTCACATCGGGGCAGGAAGCAGTGAGGAATATTGAGGAAAGGCCTAGGGATAAGACAGGCCCTTCCAAAGCCGTCCCTGGTGACCTTCTGCCTTCAACAGGCCTGACCTGGTGATAGTCCATTCATAAACAAGTTCATTTATGGATGAACTTAGAGCTTTCTGGTTCCAGTTACTTCTCACAATGCCAACATCTGGCAACTGAATCTTTAACACAGGTGAGTTCAGGGAACACTTTTACAGTCAAAGCAAAACAATAGCATTCAAAGTTAATAGCAGGTCCGGGACAACAGGAAGAGTTGGTGCCTGTCTAGATGGGCCCGGAAAACTCTCAACCCTGTTCCTAGGACTTCCTGCCTCCACTCTCAATTAAACTAAGTAAACAATAACAAAAAAATGAAAAAGATGTGCATCAGATTAGCTGGCCATGGTAAATAAAATCCCAGCAAGACTGTGCCCCATGAATCTCCACATTGTAGGGTCCTCTATTATGTTTCTTTTTTGCTTTGCATCTTTCCTGTTGTCTTTTAACATAATGGAAGAATCACACGAGCTATAGGTTTTGAATGTCATTATTCACTGACTTTCAGTGCCCTGTCACTGCCCACACAATTGGGCTTTTTTAAGCAATTTGTGGAACTTTTAATCTATGTTTTGCATTGGCAGTATTTTCCTAGCCTATTTCAAGCAAGCAGCCTCTTACCCTTGCCTGGTGGCTGGTCCCTCCAAGTTCAGTGCTTAGTGCTGATTATGTGGGAGGGAGTGGGGTGCACAAGCAGAGATTGCAAAGGACAGTAGATTGTCCTATACACAGGAGTGTCAAGGCTTCCACAGACATAACGAGCCTGTTTCTACTCCTGGCAGTTAGTACCTGGGGAGAAGGCAAGGCCACTGAGGGGCCTGACTGCATCATGACCCGAAGAAGGCTGCCCTTGGCAACAGGGCTCCCATTCTGAACAAAAGACACATACGGCTCAAAAGAGCAGGGAAACACAGGCACTGCCTCTCAAAGGTCGTGACAACTTGGACAATTAAGACCACTGTGATAAATCCCAAAATAGAGGCAGCAGAAAATTCTCTGAGGTGCTGCTAGCAAGTTAGGATGAAGGCTCAGCGCAATAATGTCTTGCACCCCGCACTGGGGTCCAGGGTCTCACAGCACTTTCCTTAACTTGGTGCTTCAGACATCTGGCTTTTCCTTCCAGCATGAGTCTACTCCCTATGCTTCCGCACGTCCATCTCTGCTCCACAATTTCAGTCCTTTGGGAAAGCACATTGACTCATTCAGTAATGACTACCTATCTTTCTGTTATCAAATACTTTCTCTTGGCGAAACCTCCCAGCCCCTTCTCATAATCTTAATTTCCTCCTTTACCTCTCCAAATAGTACATTTTGAATGAGCCATTTCTGAAGTGTTTGTGCCCTTCCACTATTTGTACCTTTAGAAAATTTCATTGATCGTCTACTTACGAATCCTAAAGATAATGATTGTGTCCAACATTTCTAGCAGACCATCACAGGTTTATACATCATGTTAGTCACTTTTCTGTTGCTGTGATAAAGCACCATGACCAAAGAACTTATAAAAGGAAGAGTTTATTTGAGCTTACGATTGACGGTTCCAGGGAATTAAGAGTCCATTGTGGCGGGAGGCATGGCAGCTGGATCTGGAAGCTGAGGGTCACATCTCGCAAAGAGCACAGGAAGCAGAGAGAGGGCAACTGTAAGACCATGAGGCTTGTTAAACCCACTAAGCCTGCGCCCAGTGCCATAGAACAACACACTTCCTCCACACGGCCACACCTGCTAAGACCTCCAAAAACAGTGCCACCAACTGGAGACAAATGTCTGAATACCTAGAGCCTATGGGGGACACTCATTCAAACCACCACATACATCTACCCAGTAAACACTTTTTTTGAGAAGCTGCTGTGTCCTGGATCCTAGACCATAAAAAAATAAATGCACAGAAGTTGGAACTTGACTCTGAAGTTCTCAAAATCGGTATGTGATGTTCAAGGTTCACAGGTTTGTAGATAGTAAATTTTTAGTGAGTATTTATCTATGGTAATCATTTGTATCTTAAATCTTCACTCAGCTGCTTTTAGGAAATGTAAAAAAAAAAGAGAGAAGACAAATAGTGTTGGGGAGGGAGTGTTTGGATGCTTTAAAATCTGCTGCATAGATTGGAGTAGAAATATTCACCTATGAGCACAATAAAATAGCAAGAAAAACTTAAAATCATAGTTTAATAAGTTCCACCTTGAAATAGTAAGATCTTTGTGATTTTTCAAGGCAAATGTTAGGATGAGAATGCTATTGTAACTTCAGGAAGAACACTGAGGTGAAGGAACTCTTCCAGAAGCTCGTTCTCTTTCCAAGGCTCACCTCCTTTACCTTCCCTTCTTTTCCGCTGTCACTGCTGAGTTGCAGTTTGCTGCCTGTGTGATGAGACCCCCTCGCAAATGTTTGTAGGAATCAAGACACAGTCACTGGAGACCTTGGCACAGGACACAGTCAAACATGATTCCCCAGTCCCCCTCTCATGCATCTCAGTCTGCATTCTCCGGTGTCTTCCTCCCAGATCCCCATTTTACTGACTCTACAGGGTAGATGGGCAGCCCTTCTATTCCTAATCTCCCAATGCCACACCTCTTATATCATAGTGAGCTACTGTTGGCAACCAGAATCCAGAAGCCTGAGCTAAATGGGTCATTTATTCATTTAACAAATATTTCAGAGCATTTGCTGCTTGTCAAGCATTGGCCTAAGCTCTGGAAAGCTTCCATGAACAAGACAGTAAAGTTGCTGCAAGGTATTTACATTTTACTGAAGAAGGGTCATAAGCAAGAAGATAGATTATTAATAAGATTAGATAATGCTATAAAAGAAATACTTGGAGTGATATGGTAGTCATCAGAGAAGAGTACTTACACTGTGGCTGTCATGAAAAGCTTTGTGACATTTAAGTAGAGATCTGACAGATGGGAAGTTGCTGGACAGATCCCGAGAAGCATTTCGGGCACCTCATCCTCGGTGCATCCAAGGCACAGAAAGGAAGTCAATTTGGCAAGAGCAGGGGCAGCTAAGCAATGGGACCCCAGAGAGGTCAGCAGACATGGCCCTGAGGAAGAGTTTGAATTTGAATCTGAGAATCTGAAAATGTGAATTTATTATGTGTGCTTTAAGCAGAGCCATGAAACTTTCATTTTGTAAAGATCACTATGAATACTGAGTGGCGAATGGAATTAGAAACACCTACTAGGAGGCAAACTTACCACGTAAGTTCAGAACACGAGGGGGAGGATGCAGTTCTCTGAGACTGAATTTCTAGACCTTACAGATTTGTCCTCTGTGAGTCACTGGCCAGAAACTGGCTTGAAGACTTAGATAGATTTACGGACATGGGTAAGCATTGCAAGCCTATCTTGTACACTCCATAGAAATTTGGTCTCTCTATTTTTTAATAAAGGCACATGAGGAATGGAAAGAAAAGAAAGAGGGACTCCAGACACGTCTTTAACATTAAATTTCATGGGCTTCTTCAGGATTAAGAAATGACTGTTTGCTTTGGAAGGACTGAGGCTAAGGTTCAGATCTGATCTCTGCAAACTATATGACTTTGACAGATCATATTCCATCTCCAGATTGGGCTGCGGGGGGAGATAGTGATGTCGATAGGTCAGGTCCCTAGACTGTAATGGTGTCTGCTCACCCAGGCTCCTTGCTGACCAGCTCAACTTTGTTTCCTCTCTACCTTTATTCACTTTAGTTTTGTAACTTTTTTATTTAAAATTTTGTGTGAATATGGCCATACAGGTGCCACGATACAAGTGTGTGGAGGCCAGAGGACCTTGGAGATTGTTCCTTGCTTTCCCCATCATGTGAGCAAGAGAGCTTGTTCCCCACACTGGATAGCTGTCCCCCACACCTCTCATCTCACTATAGGAGTGCTGGGATTATAGACACACCATCAAATCTGGCTTTATGTGGGTTGTAGGGACCAGCCCTTAATACTTAGGTGGCAACCACTTTACCCATTGAGCCCTCTCCCTACCTCCCACAATCTCTTGACTCAATGATTTCTCCCTTTCCTGAAGATGAACTAGGAACAAGACTGAGGAGTGTGTGGATAATTTCTCTGTGTTATAGGAGTCACTCCCCCCATCTCTGATAGCCATTCAGGACCTCAAAATGTCCCATTTGGGTGTGAGGCATGGAAGAGGGGGGCAATGTAGCCAGCTTCAAGCCTAGGGACAGAAAGGTGCCAGCACTTAGCTTTCAATGCTCCAGCCTTACTTTGATTTATTATGCCTTTCCCTGCCTCCCGAGTCCTGCCCTCTCCCAGATCAATGGGGCTGGAGCAGGAAGCTACAAACAGGAGAACTGGGTCTGAGGAAAAACACCAAGGAATGCTTTGGAATGCTGTGGAGAGAAAGGATCTCATTCTCTGGAATCCCACTAACATATCTGTTAGCTGCTTCTGACCATGTTGCCTGACATCCTGGGAATGAGAAAAACAAGAGGGAATATTAGGAACTCATCTGCTGCTTACAAGGTGTGCCTAGATACTGAAGAAGATGAAAAGCTTCCTTTTCAGTTCTGTGTGTCTTTTTAATTTATCTCACTGACTATTTGGTAAACCCCCTCAAATAACAGAACTTTCCAAGTGTCAAATAAAAAAGACAGTAATATTCAAACTGCTGTTCAATTAACCAGACTGTCTCTGTTGTTTCTGCTCTGACAGCTAGAGGGCAGTGCAAGTCTCTCCACCCTCCCTTAGCCTCAGACACTGCTGCCCACACTCCTCTAGGGCAAGGGCAAAAGACAGGAAATATAACGGAAGAAATACGTCCACCTGTCTGATAGCAGAGAATGAAAGCAACTTAGGAAGACATAAGCACCATGCGGGTCACAGGCAGTCTTTTTGGCTTTTTTGCTTCCTCTGGCTCATGTGTAGCGCCAACAGACCTCACCTTCCTTCAGCCTGTGATGCATCTTCTACACCCAGTTCTATAGTTCTCCACCTGTAAGCTCATGACAGCCCCACCTTTTCATTATACACAAAGTCTTCAGGTTCCTCCCTGAACATCATGCTAGCAAGCTTCTGGACACTTCTACCTCTCTGCCCAGTGCTGATGAGAAACTTCATGGGCCTGGCTGGCTGCAGTGACTTGGTATGCAATCACCAGGCAGGCCAGGCCAGGCCAGCAGAGCCTAATTCCTGAGAGGGTGGCTCCTGGAAGGCTACCAGACACCACTGGAAGTGGGAGGTCAGCCACAAGTGTCCAAGGTGCCATTATGAGTCACAGAAGAAACAGGAGAAGCTGGTTTGGGTGGACAGGGCCGGGTGTGGAGCTTGAGCCGTGGTAAAGGAAGCTGCAATAACATCCTCTTATGGCTGCAGAGAGTATTCACAAATACCCCAGCTTATGTTACTTGATGTGAGGAGGGCTTGTATTGGGATTTTCACACCTGTAAAGGGGGAAAACGTTGAGCTGCTAGGGAGAGTTGGTAGCCTAAACAGTCACAGACATTGATGACAGCGCTGAGCTAGACTCCAGTGTCAGGGCGTGAGGACTACCCAAACACTGCAGCTCTGCATGAAACTACCAGGAGCTTAGCAACATGGAGTCAAATGCTTTAGAGCCATGCTTGGTCCATGCCCAGGGAAGAGAGGAGCAGCCAGTTACCACCCATAGGAAGCAAAAAGCACTGGAATGGTGAGGGGTTTGACACCTCTCCCCGCCCCCGCCCCCGCCCCCGCCCCCGCCCCACTCGGCCAGCTGGGCCCAGCCTCTCCCGAGAGATTTGAAAGCCTTGTCTTCCCTCCCTTCCCTCCTCCCAGAATAAAGGCAGGAGTTAGATAGAAGAGCCTGTAGTCCACTCATCAGATTATTTGCTTACAGAAACCTCTCTTTACAACTGAGGCTGTTTTGATAGCCTCTCCAGTCCTCTTGGTCTCTCTGTCTGTCTGTCTTCTTTGAAACAGGTTCCTGTTAGGAAGCCCAGGCTGACCTTGAACTTGCCATCCTCCTGTCTCAGCTTCCCTAGCTCTAGGATTATAGGAATGTTCACATTACACCTGCCAAACCCTATTTAATTTTTTTTTTTTTTTTTGTCTTTTTGAGACAAGGTCTCCCTGTAGCCCCACTGTCCTGGAACTCTTTGTAGACCAGACTGGCCTTGAACTCACAAAGATCCGCCTGCCTCTGCTTCCCAAGTGCTAGGATTAAAGATGCGCGCCACCACGCCCTGTCAAACCCTATTTAAATTTTTAAGGAAGTTCGGAAGGAAAAGAAAACACCAAATTTGGATGCTATCTTATCTGCAGTTTACAATGAAAAACGAGTGTTTTGTTGTTGTTTTGAAGTGATTTATCTTCTTTTGAAGAATTACAAAAAAATGAGTATGTCTGTGGACAGCACTGATTGAACTCTGTAGGCTATGAAAAGACAGGAAGTTGGGAGGTGGACATGGAGGAGGTCTGGGAGGAATTGAAGAAGGGGGTTGTTACAGTGATAAAAATACATTGTATACATATCTAGAATAGAACTATTAAAAATGAATACTTGGGCTGGAGAGATAGCCCAGCAGTTAAGAGCCCAGACTGGGTTCGATCCCTAGCACCCACATGGTGGCTGAGAAACATCTTTTTTTTTTTTTTTTTAAATATGGAACGCTTCACGAATTTGCGTGTCATCTTTAACTCCAGTTCCAGGGGAATCTGACACCCTCTTCTGACCTCTGCAGCTTTGCACGACATGGGTGCACAAACCTGCAGACAGTACATTCATACACATAAAAAAAATTTTTAATTAAAAAAATGAATACTAAAAGTACATAAATTACTGTGTCAAAGTGAACCTCTGTTTATTGTCAGTTTTTATATCCACTTTAGTATATTTTAAGTGCAATATACAGCTTTAATGGAAGTAACAGGTAGAGTCAACGAGGCATTTATATCAAAAGGAAGACTGAAAAACATTTTGTCTTACACATTTAGCAGTAACTATTTGAAAATGCCTTAAACTGAACTTGTTGCTATGAAGAATAAAACTTGCATAAAAGTTTAGATAAATGATTTGACACCTTTGAAATGTTCATTGAATACTACTCTGTGTGTGTGTGTGTGTGTGTATGTGTGTAGGTTTGGTGTGTATGTGATAATCCCCAGGTACATTTCATTTTTGTTGATTTTGTGGAAGTCTTTATATAAAAAGAAGAATCTGGGACTATGGTTCATGAACCTTGCCTCTTGAACACCAGGTCAAATGCCTCCTCTTCAAGTATCAGATAGATTTAGGGTAATTATTTATAAAGTTGGGTGGGTGAGGTGGCATGCCAATATTGAAGTGATTATTCAAGCACTTGACCTAGTAGTAAATCATGTAGGGGTCCTGCTGCCCACCAGTGGGCAGGAACCAAGGCATCTGCAAATAGCAGGGGTGTTCATCCATGCCCACCCAGGATGGTGACTCAACTGAGACCAGCTTCAGTAGGCTTTGGTATAATGTTTGACTTCCTTTTGATGTTTATGACTGACATCAAGCTGTCTAGTTCCACCCTCCACCTTGGTAAAAATTACATTGTAGCTTCCATCTGTGTCACAAGTGTTCTGTGAAGTTGCTGACACAGGCCATATTTATAAAATGGCTAACAATACACTAATATCTTTGAGATACTTCCTGAAACTCCTTGTAGAAGTCTGCTTTTCTTTTAATAAGAAGTTTATTTTCCATTAAAACATAAAAAAAGCTAAGTAACTTGATTGAAGAGTCAAAGTGCGTGCCAATTAGTGGCATTAGTCATGAAGCTCACTCACAGGTAGAGATCACATGCCTTTCTGAGGAACTGTTTCATCTGAAAAGAAACCAGTAACGTGACCTCGTGTGTATACCACAGTCTTATGAAATAGATGCTTACCTTTTGGCATGGCTCACTAAGCATACATGTTCACTTTGGCTCCCTCCCAAAGTGGCATGTCATCAACAGTGTGGAGAATTTCTCAGCAACAATAAAGAAGACAGGACGAAATTACTGGACAAGCCAGGGCAAAGAACACAATTTTGAAGATGGCCACGGCACAGGTAGAACCATTCTTCATGTCAGGAGATTCCCAAGAGACCCTAAATCGGTAGATGACATAAAACCAATCAGAGGTAAGAGGAAGAGCAGTAGTCAGTGTAATTAAGGGAGAACTTATGAAATACCTAGTGTAGGTAGTCCCTCCCACTGCATGCCTATCCCCTGGCATCAAAGCAATTAAACATCATGGAATTTGACCTGCCAGTCCACACCCGCAGTCCTAAAGCAGAACATGTCCCACCCACAGCTCGAGGTCAGCCACCTCAGCCTGGTGGTCAGCAAGGAAACTTGTGAAAACCTGGGGGTACTCCAAGGATTGACGCTGAGCACAGCCAAGATGGGAGATGATGCAAAGGAATCAAGGAAATTTTGGGGGTGGCTGGAACTAATTTCTGTCTTGACTATGGTGGTTATAGCAAGACTGTATACTTGTATCAAAAATCATCTATCTAAATGCCTTAGCAGGGCAACTTTCATTGTCTGTAAATTATGCCCCAGTAAAGCTGAACTTCTTAAAGAAACACAAATTATGAAGGGGAAGATGGCTGAACTTGGCACCTGTCCTGTCGTGAAGCATCCTGGACACTCAGCTTTCTGAGAGCTGAGCAACAAACAGAAAGGCTGACTCCACCCCAGCAGAAACTTCAGACTAACTTGGATGACTCAGAGGCAGGAGAGACCTGACACAGACCATGAACAGACCAGGCCAGGCATTCCATAAATGGTTTTACTTAATCCAGAATGCAGTGAATATGTCTATCTGGGGAGACACCCTGTATCTCCCTTGGCAGGGCAGTTGGAGGCATCTTATGTCAGCCAAGACATCTAGATAGGTATTTATTAAATGTGAATTAAATGACATGAAAACAAAGTAAAACAAAGCAGGTTTAAAAAACAAGCATCCAGAAAACAAGAGTTACTAGAAATAGAAAGAATAACTGCTAAGTTTTTGCTTGTGACAAACAGAAGGGATAAAAAATAAAATCAAAGAAATCTACCAAAATGGACAAAAAGAAAGAAATCAAAAGTGTGAAAGGAAAGTTAAGAACATAGAGAATCTCTAGGAGTACCAAATCCTCCTAACATGTCAGCAGGGACTTGAGAAAACACACAGTGATCTACAGCTGGGCGTGGTCACACACCCAGAGTCCTAGCACAGGGGAGGCCAAGACAGGAGACTCTTGAGTCGAAGTCCAGTTTGAGCTACATAGTGAGACCTCTTTTCAATAAAAACATGGGGAGGTGTGACATGGCTCAGCAGGTAAGGATGCTTTGAGCCACTTCTGACTACCTGAGTTCAATTCTCAGAATCCACGTGGTGAAAGTTGAAAATCTACTCCCACAGACTGTCCTCTGACCTCCACACAGCACCATGTTGCATGCATGTGGACACAGACACAGACACATACATACATACACACACACACACACACACACACACACACACACACCCCTACACACACACACACACACCCACACACCCCTCCACACATACCCACACACACACACACACACACACACACACACACACACACACACACCCCTACACACACACACACACACATGATAAAATGTTTTGAAAGCTATTTGTGGGCTAGAGAAGTGGATCATCAGTTAGGAGTGTGCACTGCTTTTGCAGAGGACCCAGATTCAGCCCTCCAGCCCTCCAGCCCTCCAGCTCTCCAGCCCTCCAGCCCTCCAGCCCTCCAGCCCTCCAGCCCTCCAGCCCTCCCTATTCTTACATTGAATACACCAGAATTAAGTTACTTCCTTTCTTCTAAACTAATCACCAGCAAGGGAAATTTAGGTTACCATAACTGACAAACCAACCACATCAACTGAGCACATTTCTCTTTGAATAGTCAGTATTCCTTGGCAAAGAAGAAAGAGGGAGCCGACTGACCAATTAGCCAGTCAACCACCATCCCTATAAGAAGACCATACCCAACCTGCCTGCCAGACTCACAAAGCACAGTGTCTCTCATTCGGGAAGGTTATCTAGTCACAAGGCCTCTGTCTCATGTTCATTTAATGTGTATTAATCTGCTGAGATGAAATCGTTAGTCATGTGTTGGCATCTGCAAATTAACTCTGGCTTCTGGGGAGAAACTAGAGGGGAAAAAAATCACACCACTGCATTTTTCAAAGGTTCAGCATAAAAAATTTATCAAGTGTAAAAACCCAGTCTGTTTGATACTGTTAAAATGATTAATATTACAAATAGCTACTAGAAACAAGGCACATCTGACAACCCTGAAGAATAGGACGAGGAGGCAAGCATTTTCCTTTCTGAATTAAGAAAAGTTACTTCTGTCATTTGCATTTTTCCCTCTCTTTTAGTTTGAATGTCCTCCATATTTCTTGATTCAAAGACTTTGCTGGAGATTCTATCTATCATACAGCTACTAGCTTGCTTTTCACAGCCCCATCATGGTTGATTTACTAATATGTCCCATAGACTTTCTGTGAAATCTCTACAACCTCAGCTCACAGTGCCTCATAACTCCCGCCTAGTTTAAGTGAAGGACTTAATGCATAGATGGGACCTGACATATCAGTGTTGCTCACCAGCTTGCTGTCAGAGCAGGTCTGAATAATTAGCACCAGCAGCTCCTTCCAAGATATTAATACCTTACATCATAAATGTCAAGCCCAAAGATGCAACTGGAAAACCTCCGAAGGGAAGGACGCCATAAATCACAGTGGTATGCTCTACTTTCCTTCCACTTTACTATGAAGAAATAAACCCAGGGTGCAGAGAGTTAAAAAAAAAAAAAAAAAGCCTTGCCCTCCTCTAATTTATTACTTAGTGCTATGCCTTTCCTGAAGCTAAACCCTGAAGGGAAGGCTGAGGGGGAAGGAGACTTCTCAGCTGGTGGGGGTGGGGTGGGAAATGACACACTTCGAGGGGAACAGAAAGGTCTGGGAGAAATGAAATCACTCCAAAGCGTGTGTCCTCTAGCCATGTGAACTGGAGAACTCAGCTAGCTCCAAGTGAGTCAGGTGTCTTTCTTTAAAATATCTTAGCCCACTGACTGAAACAGTGAACTTCTGCTCAAAACAGTCAACTTCCTCATGGAGAATATTGAGAAAGACTGGGAAAGAGATGAAAAACATGTTTGGCAGAATGCATGAGCTCTGGCAGGGTGGGGGAATGGGCGGGAACATGGGTCTAGATTTGTTAAAAAAATAAAAATAAGTTTATGTGAAAAAAAATAAAAAATAAATAAAAAATAAAAATAAAATATCTTAGCCCTTGCCCTACCCAAAGAAGAAAACAATCTCTTTTATGGTTAGAGAGTGAGTGTGAGTGCTACAGGGTAATGTTTGTAAATTTTAATGGGCTTTGGTGATGTCACTGGACCCTAAATAAACATCCTCTTCAGAGTCCGCAGCAGCTCCACAGTTAGCAAGGCCGCATCTGTTCCCATCTCCTATAACATGTTGCAATCATGGGGTCCCCAGTTTAGAGATGAGGAAGTCCCTGCTTACTGAAAGGAAAGCAAACTCTTCTGTTTTTAGAGAATTTTGGCTGTTTGAAGGCTTCCAGAACATTTGGTTGAGGGCAGTCTTTCTATAGTTCCCACCAGTTAGCCTATTTCTCCCTCTGGAATTCCCATGGGGTAATGGGAATCACCTAAGTCCTTTTTTTTTTTTTTCTGGAAGTACTTTGTGCATTGGAAAGTTCTGTCTCAAGTTAGGCTGGTTGGCAATAGGTTCATTAACCATGTGACAAAGTTTTAGTCCCTCCTCAGCATAAAACAGCGTTCCTGCCCCACTTGAAGAGCATCATACAAACATAAGTGAAACAGCTGCAACAAGGATAATAGTGCTTGTCATTTCTTGAACATTTAGATTTGTCATCTTATTTTGCTCACACAAAAATGCTGCCCAGGGGCTGGAGAGAGGGCTCAGTGGTTAAGAACATCTACTGCTACTCTTCCAGAGGACCTGAGTTCCATTCCCAGAACCCATATCAGCTGGCTCACAACTGCCTGTAATTATAGTTCTAGAGAATCTGACAATCTCTTCTGGCTTCTGTAGGCACCAGCATACATGTGACACACACACACACACACACGCACACACACCCCACACACACTGGTTTACAAACACAGATATGCACACACATGTAAATTAAATGATAAATTTTTGTTGTTGTTGTTTTTGGTCTTTTTGAGACAGCCTTCCTGTTCCTCGTAGCCACAGCTGGCCTGAAACTTACCTTGTAGACCAAGGTAGCCTTGGTCTCATGGAGATCTGCCTACCTCTGCCTCTTTAGTGCTGGAATTAAAGACACATGTGCCACCACGCTCCATCTAAATAGTAAATATTAATAAAAATAACTACTGTGCAATCAGTGTTTTACTCTCCAACCTAAAGATGAAAAAGCTCAAAGACGTAAGTCCTCTGGTCATGCTCCTTGAACGCTGCAGGCCTGGGACAGCCAGCCAGAGCGTTTGGTTCCTGAGTCATTTAGCATCTGAATCCAGAAAAATCATTTCCCCATTTTATGAATATGAGTGAAAACCAAATTTGCTCCTTTGTTGGCTCTCATAGTTTCTTCCTCCCAAGTCTTTATCCTTAACCCAAACTTCTCTCTTAAATCCTAAATTTTTATATCCAACTACTCACCAGACATCACCCCATGTAGGCACTTTCCAACTGCTTCAAATTTAACATGTCCAAAGACAAACACATCCACTCCCTTCCCAAATATAGTCTCTAACATCAGAAAATGGCTTCTCTAGACACTCAATTGTCCCCTTTGAATCTTCTTCCTGCATTCCATTCAAATATGGACTTCCTGTCCCAGGAAAATAATAGCCAAGCTCCTCAAGGGAGTTGCAAAACCTCTCAACACCTACCCCAATCCTCCCTCTCCAATTTTAGCCCTCATTATTTACCCACACCCTTTATACTGCAACTTTAAACTGAACCTCCTCCCATCCCTTCAGTGTTGAACATCATTTTACCTCCAAGTCTTTACACCTGCAGTTCCCTGACACTAGAACACTTTTACCTCAGTGCCTGGTGATTTCACATTCGCCCTTCTGATTTCAGTATCTCACTCGATCTCTCAAAGTGAGCTTCCCTAAAGGTGAACATGGAGTATTCCTTAGGACACTGTTTTTATTCTACCATTACGTGTGTCATTCTTTATTACAATATTGTAACTGCTTCCACAAGGAAAGTAATTATTTCTTATTCATTAGTAAATCTCCAACACTGAACAAAGAGTTTGAAAAAATATTTGTTGAACAGATGAATAAAAGAATGAAACAATGACTGTCAAATTCCTGATTACTGGTGGTGGACCTACCTAAGTGTGGCCCCTTTGGCTTGTATCTGGGAGTGTGGTCTGCTGGACGTCGAGCGAGTAGCCTCCATCTGTCCAGCATAAACCCTCACGCCATCAGGCCCCATCCATCACTTCAAGTCGCTGACAAGCTTTTCAACCCTGAGACTCTCACATGTTCTCTAGCATACTAGCTATCATTATCAATTTAATATTCTCTAAAAATTTGACAGCATACTTCCTAGGCCTTCATTAGACCAGGACAGAGCCAGTTACCCCATTACATGCCCTTCTCCACTAAGAGCACCCATCAGAGAAGCTAATCCAATCAGATTCAAAACATGTTTTGTTTTTTGTTTTTCTCATCTTCAAGAATAATACTACACCTGTAGGGGGTGGAGAGATGGCTCAGTGGTTAAGAGCACTGGCTGCTCTTGCAGAGGACCCAGGTTCAATCCCCAACACCCACATGGTGGCTGTTTATAACGCCAGTTCAGGGGAATCCAATGCCCTCTTCAACCTCTTCAGACATTGCATGACTCAGGTGCATTTACATACATGCAGACAATATACTCATGCACATAAAATAAAAAATAATAACAAAATACATAGCATGAGGCTGGAGAGGTGGCTCAGTGGTTAAGACCACTGGCTGTTCTCACACAGGACCCAGGTTCAAGTCTCAGCACCCACATGGCAGCTAACAACCATCTGTAAAACCAGTTTCAGGGCATCTGACACCTTCTTCTGACCTCCCTGGACATTGTACAACACAGGTGCACCTACATCATGCAGGCAATATACTCATACACATAAAACAAAAATAACAAATGAAATATTTTTAAAAAGAATATCATGGGTAAAGTTGTGAAGAATCTTGATCAGACTCAGATATAGATCACTACACTTCCCAGTCTCAGGGATTCTCAGCTTTCTGGTATACACTCTCAGAAAATATTCAGGAATTATCATTACATACAGTCAAGCTTTTGTGAAACTCTCAGAAACAGAATTAAAACTCTACTTTTCTTTTTAACTCACTATGAAGACCACACTGGCCTCAAACTCAAAGATCTGCCTGGCACTGTCCCCAGCCTCCAGAGTACTGGGATTAACAACAAACCTAGCCAACCCTACTTTTCCTCACCATTACAGAAATCACCCTGGAAGGCAGTGGAAAAACAGATAAAATGTTATCCAAGGGTCTGGAGAGACGGCTCAGTGGTTAAGAGCACTGGCTGCTCTTGCAGAGGACCTGGGTTCAACTCCCAGAACCCACGTGGTGGCTAACAACCAACCAGAACTCCAGTTCCAGAGGATCTAATGCCCTCTTCTGACCTCAGCAAGCATTGCACAACATGGGTACATTTGCATTCATGTAAGCAATACACTCATACACAAAAATAAAATTAATATTTAAAATATTTTTAAATTGTTATCCATCTGACACTCAGATTTATACCTAGAAACTGGTCACCAAGTGCTCGTTTCTACTCCACAGCATATAAAGGGTGCCCACCTGACTGTCAATCTTTCTCTTTCCTCTGGAAGAATGCAGCATCCCAGCTCCCTTCCTCTGACCTTGACCCTGCACTCTTTCCACATAGCACTTTATTCTTCCCAGGCTTTCCTGGGTGTCTCCAAACAACAGAGATGAAAAGAGCTATGTGTGCTACATGACTGATTTGATTCAACCAAAACCAACAAAGACTAAACAGTGCGGGAACCTTTTACCTGAGAAATGAGGTCTTTCACTAAAACCACTGCAGCAGGAAGCATAATCTATTGTAGGACACATCACCCACTATCTGCATGGACAATGCTCAATGAATGAAGCAGAGCCCTGAGAGACAGTCATGCCCACAGCTCAGCTGGCTGGTTGTAAGAGGCATCAAATAAAATGAGGCAGAAAAAAGTGTATATATTCTTTTACTGAGACAAGTCTAACTACTGGTAACAGGTAAGCACTCTGGGGCAAGGTCCTCCAAGAAAAGTAGATGATGAATTCTGTTGTGATACTGTAGCATCCATTTCTAAGACAGCAGGCTTTCCTGCAGGACTCTGCACACATATGAACGATGAGACCTCAGCAAACCATGCTAAGAGGAACCTGAGAGAGACTAATAGAGGCATGCCGGTCTCTAAGAAATGGGGGAAAGTAAATGTGAGACGGAGTGAAGATAGGCTGTCTAACAGTGGGGACTTCTGATCCAATAGACTCGGAAGCTATTACTTAGAGAATTTTAATCCACAAGCCTGTGACATGGCATGGAACTAGCATTGTCTGCTCATTGTAACAGATCCACTAGCTGTCTGATGCAGTCTTCTTTCTTCTTCCTTGTAAAGAGCCCTCATCTATTCCGAACAGGACAGATTGTTATTCAACTAAAATATGACCTTTTCTGCCTCTTTCAAGGAGCTTCAAACATGACTCACTTTAGTCAATGAGCTGAATGAAGAGGAGTTTTGTGCCAAGTTCAGGAGTTCCTTGGATAAGAGGATAAATGTGTTTCACCTTCCCCTTTCTCTACCTTGCTGCTTGGAATGACAGTACAGTAGGAAGACCTGAGCAGCCCTCTTAGACTGTGAGGTGGGCTTTACCATAAGGTAGACTTGGACCATGATGAGATACGCCTAGATTATAACGTGAGCTTGGGCTATGATGTAGGCTTGAAGCATGAAAGGGCTTGGACCATGAGGTGGCATTAGACGTCAAGGTGGGTTTGGACCATGAGGTAGGATTTGCTGTGAGGTGGGCTTGGACTGTAAGGTGAGCAGGGACCAGGAGGTAGGTTTAGACCATGAGGTGAAGTTCAGCATGGAAGCCACACACAAAATATGCAGTTTCCTGATACAGATATTGTATTAGTCACTTTTCTGTTGCTGTGATAAAACCACCATGAGCAAGGGAACTTATCAAAGGAAGAGTTTATTTGAGCTTATGATTGATGGTTCCAGGGAATCAGAGTCCATTGTGGTGGGAGGCATGGTGGCCCGGGGCTGGAGCAACAAGCCAAGGTTCACATCTCACAATGAGCACAGGAAGCAGAGAGAGGGAGAGGCTGGAGGCCGTGAAGCTTGTTAAATTCACTAAGCCTGCCCCCAATGATGTACTTCCTCCAGCACAGCCACACCTTCTAAGACGTCCAAGAACAGTGCCACCAACTGGAGACAAAATGTCTGAATACTTAAAGCCTATGGGGGGGACACTCTCATTCAAACCACCACAGCTAGTATCATATCAGCTCTGGGTGCCTTGGGCTCTCTACCTTATGTGAGATGTATATAAAGAATTCTTTTTAAAAATATTATTATTAGGGCATTATTACTTGCAGCTAAAGTAACTCATCACTGATGCTTTTTCTGAATGTTCACAAAAGATTCAGACTCAACCCTAATCTGGCTCCCCAGATTTACCACCAAGCTTCCAGACAATGAGCTCAAGCTGCAATCACAAAAGAGGCTCAAATGTAAACTTCCTTCTCCAAATAAGATGTCACATTTCTTATATTAAAAAGCATTATTTGTTTGATTTAACTAAAATATGCTGCCATGTTTGGAATCTTGTTTTGGCAAATTGACATTTTTTTAATATCCCAGGATCTCAAATAAATAGAAGCTGAGGGCACTTTGCTTGCTGCTGTTGTTTTCCTACCACAGTGTGACAAAACCTGTTCTGAGACTGCTTTTTCCCCTTTTAGTTATTTTTAGTGTGTATGAGGTGGATGTGCCATGGTGTGATTGCTGAGGTAAAATGAAACTTTGGGGAGATGGTTCTCTACTTCCACCACGGGATTGGGGTTTGGACATGTTGTCAAGGTTTGCGTGACAACCACCTTCATCTTCCCAGCCACCTCACTAGCCCATGTTCTAGGACTCCTGTAGTCACTCACTTCTCTTAACTGTCCCTGAGAACAGGACCCTGAGGAGAAGGACATAATCTAGTCACTGGTAAATTTAGGGTTTACATTTCATGTTTAAAAATTGAGAATGGAAAACGGATCATCATGTCCTTCTATAAGTCTGAACAGAGGAGCAGATGGGTAGGCTCCATGCCTCTGGTGAGGCTTAAACAATGATTCTACATAAGAAGCTCCACCAATTCATGTCAGCAATGCTTCTTGCCGGTCAGCACCCACAGTTACTATCTTCTTGGAAGAGAGAAACTCAGAGGCCACAGCCTATAGGGCATTGTCTTGATGAAATGTCTCAAAAAAACATACACCTAAAGAAAAGCTGCTGTGTGGTCACTGTGGATTATAGGCTGGGGCCCTCTTCTGCTGCCCTGTTCTAACTCATAGCCCTACAGACAGAAGCAGCATCAATCTGATAGCAGAACCTGGAGTTGAGATGCCATTCCTAGCACCCTGCTCAGGAAATGATGCAATAACCCAAACACTTAGCATGTCTGGATACACTTTGTAGAAAAGAAAGAATTCCCTCCCCTATGTTAGAGGCAAAAGGCATACTACCCTCAAGAAACTTTATACTTCCAATTTATTTCCTCTTATGATAGCATATTCCTTGGTTTCTTTAGCCATAATGCAAAGAGCTTGGTAGTTCCACTGACTTATTCTAAATTCACTCAGTATTTTCAATCCTTAACAATGCAACCTCTTAAATCTGGTCAACTATCATTGCCATACCCCCAGTTACAGGGCTGCTATTGTACTTCAGTCAGTGCCCATCTGGCACATAATAAGCCAAGCCTCACTTTGGGGAGCAAATGGAATACATTTCTCTCCACTTTCTCTTTTCTGGCTTTGTTCAGGTTGTTTGTTTTCTGTGACCTTAATACTATCATTTCTGGGGCTGGAGAGATGGCTCAGCAGTTAAGAGCACCGACTGCTCTTGCAGAGGACCCGGGTTCGATTCCCAGCACCCACATGGCGGCTAAGAACCGTCTTTAACTCCAGTTCCAGGGTAATCTGACACCCTCTTCTGACCTCAGCGGCATTGCACGGCCTGGGTACACCTACATGCAGACAGTATACTCCATACACATAAAATAATAAATAAAAAAATTTTTTAAAATACTATCATTTCCTCAACCAGTGGCTAAATAAATCAGATAAATTTATGAACCCAAAATACAGACAAATATCAGATACATACAGCATTTAACTGGGCTTCTAGCTGTTAGGAATATTTTGAGTCTCTGTATTTGGGGTTCACTGATTTATAATATATACTTCAACTGGAAAGTTATGAAGCAATTCAAACAATTCTATCAGGCTTCCTCATCTCACCTAAAAGCAAATGGTTTTTCTTTGGCTCTTAGCAATCCTCATCAGATGTTCACTGGAATCAGAAGCTCAGGCTGCTGTGAGATGGATGTGATCAGTTTGAAAGGAGGAAACATGGTTGAGCTAGAAGAAAAATGATTCTAAACTATCAAGCAGGGATTGGCTGGCTATATATTCAATTCATTCAGTCTGACAGTGGTGATAATATTCCAAGTCTCTGAATTTTGTCATTCATTTTCAAGGTATTGGGCTCTTACTATATAAGATGGCTGGTTTTGTGATCACAGGAGGTGCTTTCTCTTTGGTAGTTTCTTCTAGTTAGTGAATTTCCTCTTACCACTGTCGATGTACAAAGCCAACTATATTGTCTACCAGTTCCATTCATCATTTCCTAAGCACCATTTGGTTCATGAATTGGGAGAGCTACAAACCCCAAATCTCACCAAGAGTTAAACACAGGAGACGATTGCAGTTAATTATCTTTGAGGATTTCTGAACAGCATAGTGCATAATGCAGTGTTATCTGCTAAGGAACATTATATCCACACAGGTAAAAACCAAAATAGAAGAAAATCATAAGATCCTTGTCAATTCAACATCGGTGTTTGACTCATCCAACATACTGTGAGATCTGTAGCAAGCTGCCCTCTTCTGAGGATATTTCCAACCCTTTTCAGAAGGGAATTTTTCTCTAGCACATCTACAGGGTTTCTCCAACATAGCATTAATTTGTGTATGAGTTCTTCCTATAGATACGTCTTAAAAACAGACATCTGATTTCACTGTACACTTATTTTTACTCTACATATAGCATCTGTAAACAATCACATTCCAAACTTACTGTGATTTCTAACAAGACTTCTTTGTAATATTTTTATTTTACACATATGGGTATTTTGCTTGCATGTATGTAAGTGCATGCATGCCTTTTGTTTACTGACCTCCAAACTGAGCTACACATTCCAGAAGGTCCTGGAACTGGAGTTAAGGATGTTTGTTAGCTGTCATGTGGGTGCTGGGAACTGAATCCAGGTTCTCTATAAGAGCAGCCAGTGCTTTTAACCACTGAACCATGTCTCCAGTCCTCCAAAGGAAGATATCTAAATTCAACTTGCAGTTGATTCATGGAAGTGTTCAGGTTGTGTTTTTATTTAAAATACTAATAGAACTCCTCTCACTAAGTTCTTTTTCAGAGAGAAAAGATGTCCGAAAGAGAAAGAAAAGAAGAGAAGAGAAGAGAAGAGAAGAGAAGAGAAGAGAAGAGAAGAGAAGAGAAGAGAAGAGAAGAGAAGAGAAGAGAAGAGAAGAGGAGGGGNGCTTGACAGAGAGGAGGGGAGGGGGGGAGAGGGGAGGGGAGGGGAGGGGAGGGGAGAGGGGAGGGGAAGAGAGAGGAGAGGGAAGGGAGGAGAGGCCAATGATAGTTGGAATAGATTGGCCTCACAAAGCTCACAAAAAGACCCTGAAAGTCCATGACCCTCTGCAGTGGTTCTATGTCCACTGGACAAGCATCTATTTGGTAAAATCCTGCTAGTTTTCAACTTTTGCTTTGTCATTTTGGGAGCACAGTCTGCACATGTTGGACTCACGATTGGGGTATTGTTAAGTGGGAGATGCCGCCAAGCCTTGTAAATGAGTCACTAGCTAATGCCAACACCAGTTGCTGTCCAAATGCTTCTCAAATGTGTAAAGGGCACTTCTTGAATGATGACCTTTTGAACATTGCAGCTGGCCATTCATTTTTCTGATTAGAACACACTACAGCCCCAACTTCCAGGTGTTCTTTTCAGGGTAGGCAATAACAATCTTTTGTTTAATGACCTCCAAACTGAGCTACATGTCCTGGCCCTTTACCATGACAGTTCGGCCTCAGAGCCAAACAATTGTGAGTCATCATTTTTGGTCCTTTTTTTCTTTATTGTGTACAAAGAGCCATAGAATATTTAAAGTTGCAGCTTTCATCAAGAGAAACAAAGCCTTATAGTGTACATGTGTGTTTAAGAAGATAACCTGAAGTCAGAGTTTCAAAATACAGGAAAAAACTCATTAAAAAACTTATTTTCCAAAACATTATAGTGAAATACAAAACTCCCAGTGAAAATCTCTACTCTTCAGAAGAGTTTTACGTTAGTTTGTGAAGCCCGGAAGCCCCAGGCTACATACTCCTGCTTCGCCGCCACTCAGATTTCATTTACGTAGTCATAATTTACTTAATTTCTATTTCTCCATACCCACCCCACTGGTGAACCTTAATAAAATCAGGAATTTTAGAAACATCCCGTGTTGTGTGCTCTCGGAACTGGATAAAATCCTTTCATTACAGCAAACTCTGAATAATTGTTTCATTCTCTCAATGAGAGAAATCCATGATTGCTAAGCCTATATGGTGGTTCATAATATTGGTAAATCAGCTTAATGATGTGTGCATTAAACTATATTAAGAAAAGAAGACTTGTTTCCCAGAATCCAAAGGAGGGGACAAAAAACAATTCTAAGTGCTTCAGAGAAACTAAAAAATCTCTACTGCAGAGTTCTTGGGGGACTTTTCTGTTTCAAAACCTTGAAATTTTACCTGAGAAAAATGAAGTATCTCAGACAAAAGGCCATCTCATGAAACCCCAGTGAGAGTGGGAGGTCAGCTTACTCTTGTCTTTACACACAATATCCAGAAGTTACATTTTAAAGTGATCCACCTGGATGGGCCAGGTACAAATTAATTACTGGAAAGCCACTGAATGATGGAGCCAGACGTCATTTGAATGTACTCTTCATCTCCCCCACCACTAGACAATGGAGCCAAGGATGATGATGAAGATGAATTTGGGGAATTTGGTGGATTTTCAGAAGTTAGCCCTTCAGGTGTAAGGTTTGTTGATTTTGATACAACAGATTCTACTCATCCCAATGAAGACTTTGTACCTTCAAATCATTTTATGCCAATTCATGATTATTCAGAGAATGTAGACAACCTTCCAAGCTTTAAGTCCATTAAAAATTGTAATGATAAGGATATCACTGCTGAACTTTCTACTACTGTGAAAGGTCAGACTGATGTGCTATCTACCACCAGCAAGGAAATTATTTCATCTAAAAGTTTAAATACTTCCACTGATGGCATGGAAATGCCAGGAGATTTAAATAAAGTAGTGGAGCAAGGACCAAATGCTGGACAACCCAGAAGTTTCTCTCCAAGAGATTTTAGAACTGATATGAATAGTGTTCATCAAACCAAGCCATTAGAGAGCTGCAATGGCGAAAAGCCTCCTGGTCTGGAAACTCTAACAAATGGGTTTACAGGTTCAGAAACTGTATATCCTCAGGGAACAGATGATCTGGACAATGTAGCTGACTCAAAGGGATGGAAGCTTCTTAGTGCTCATAGCACTGAATGTAGTTTTGATTCTGCACCTAGTCCTGCTGAGGAGTTTGCAGATTTTGTTGCATTTTCCCAAAAAGAAAGGCTACAAATAGAAGAAATAGAATGTGCAGTTTTAAATGATGGAGATTCACTAATCATTTTGGAAAACAGCAAAATTAACAGTCAATGAACTGAATTCTGTGAAACTGTCTTTGGGTAGAAACTTTGATGATAAAGGAGACACCGATGGAGACCATCAGGTTTGTGTTTCAGAAGACCATGGTGTAACTGACAGAGGCTCCCATGTTGAAGAACAAGGCCCTCAAACCCTGCAACAGAACGAATTTTTAAACCCAAGTATTCAGTATGAGGCTTGGAGCTTAGTAGACTCAACTGATAATGCAGAAGCCATTAGGAGAGAGCAGTGTACAACTAAGGAAAATGATTTAGTTACTTCTAAATGTGCTGGCCTATGCATGGAGTCTGTTAAAACTTCTGATGTTAGGGCTGGAGAGATGGCCTAGCGGTTAAGAGCGCCGACCGCTCTTGCAGAGGACCCGGGTTCGATCCCCAGCACCCACATGGTGGCTGAGAACCGTCTGAAACTCCAATTCCAGGAGAACTCCAGTTCCAGGGGAATCCGACGCCCTCTTCTGACCTCCGCGGCATTGCACGACACGGGTGCACAAACTTGCACGCAGACAGTACATTCACACATACAGAAATAAATAAAATTAATAAAAAAAAACTTAAAAAAAAAAAAACTTCTGATGTTAATGAAGAAGTTGGTTCTTCAAAGAAGAGAGTAGAAAGATTACTAATTCCAAAAGTCCAAACGTTGATCCCACAGAAGAAAATGTTTTGGAGGATTCTGCAAGCATGAAAAATGGTGATAATAGTAAGGACTTTCTGAGTTGCTACGGTACCAGTGAGGATGATTTGGGGGGCTTCGGCACTGCCAGTGGAACCACTCTACCTTTCATTACTGGTACTCAAGATTCAACGAGTGATGTTACTTTTGAAGAGTTCTCAGAGCATTTTCTACATTCTAGTGAACCAGGTGATGATTTTGGAGAATTTGATGATACAAATGCTGTTTCTTCCCAAGAAGAAATGGTATTTACTGAGACAGACCTAAAACAGACTTCTGACAGCTTATCAGAAGAGTATCAGTTGGCAAAAAAGTCTAGTGGAAAAGGAAATGAACCTGATTCAAAACTGAAAAGTGGGCAAGATGGTGAGTTTGGAGATTTTGATTCTGTGCCAAATATTCAAGATGACAGTAGTACTTTTCAAGACTCTGATGATTTTGCAGACTTCAGTTCAGCTGGTCCTAGCCAAACTGTAGATTGGAATGCTTTTGAGGATGAACAGAAAGACAGTTGTTCTTGGGCTGCTTTTGGAGACCAGCAAGCTACTGAATCTCATCTCATTGAAAGGAAGCCTGGCAGTCACACAGGACAGATGAAAATATTGATACTCTTGATACTTTGGGTGCCCCTAAGATGCACAGTGCTCCTTTAGTAGCTTCCAAAGAGAAAGTTGCTATTGGCCATTCACAGGAACCAGCCACTTCAGTTCAGACAGCTTTACTAAACCGCCTGGAAAGAATCTTCGAAGCATGTTTTCCTTCCATATTTGTCCCTGTTATGGAAGAGGAAGTTACTTCCCTGAAGCACTTGCTGGAAACAAACGCCTTGCCAATAAAAACAAGAGAGGCCTTAGCTGAAAGTGGCGAACTGCTGGATGTGTGGACCAAACTGCCGGATATCCATGATTCACATGGCTTGAGATATCAGTGGGGTGGCTCCCATAGCAACAAGAAGCTTTTGTGCTCCTTGGGAATAGACACTCAAAACATTCTGTCTACCAGCAATAAAAAGCAGCCTGTTATTGTACCCATGTATGCAGCAGGATTGGGTATGTTAGAACCTACCAAGGAACCCTTGAAACCACTATCTGCTGCAGAAAAAATCGCTTCCATTGGTCAGACAAGCACCTTGACACCAGAGATGACCACATGAACATCTGATCAGTTCCAGGAGTCTCTACCACCTGTCCAGTTTGACTGGAGTAGCATCTAACCCTTTAGATGCTAGTGGAGGTTCCACTCTTCTGAACCTTGATTTCTTTGGGCCCGTGGATGACAGTAGCTCTAGCAGCAGCACCACAATCCCAGGTGTGAATCCAGAGTTGTATGAATTAATAACAGCTAAGCTGAAAAATCTCAACTTCAAGCCTCAAAGTGACTGATGCATTTGCAAAACTCATGTCCACAGTGGAGAAGACAAGCATATCTACCAGGAAGCCAAAAAGAAAGGAACACCTGAGTGCAGAGCCATCAAGGTGATTGCCAGCCCTCCTGACCTGTCGTTCATGCATGCCAAGGTGCTGATGTTCCCAGCCACCTTAACGCCTTCCACAAGCTCCCAGGAGCAGGCAGACTGACAGGTGTTAGACTGGACAGTTCCAAATACTTTCCCTCCATCCCTTCCCTACCATCAAAAGCATACCTGCTGTAATAAAAAAAAATTAAAGTTGAGCTGATTCCTTGGTAAGCCACACTAGAAAGGTATACATATAATGTATATTTATTTACATACTGAAGTCCTAAATTTATATTAGAAAAAAAATGTAAATAATTGGGGGTGAACATTTTTGAAGATTTATTCTTTTTGTGTTGCTGGGGTGTATACATCTTTGTCTTTGTGAATACACTGGTGGTGTCCTTCTTAAGAAAAAAAACTTTTGAAATAAAAATTAAATTAAAAACTCCAACCTCCACTGTCTGTGAAATCCCCACAGCACCTCTGGTTGCACTGATGTGCTCTTTCTGTCATGTGTTGGATTACTTTTACTATCATAAAAATCTCCAAAATCCCTGTTTTGATTTTTAATTTTGTGTGTAATGAGTTTGTTTCAGATCTGGCTTTCATTAACATTTTTTATCTCTTTTTTAAATCTTTTCAATCTGGCATCTTGTTGTTTGACCTTCTGCAAAGGTAGCTTCATGGACTGAAAAAAAAAAAAGAAAAAAATAATAAAGTGATCCAAGGAAGTAACCCATTTAAAAGAGTGGCTTGGGCAGCCCTGGAGAGTACACTTCCCTACCATGTCAGTATAAAACCCAGTGTCTGATACAGTTGTTGAAACAACTGTTTTTAAATAAAATTTGCATTATCCATCAACTATTGGCATCCAGAACATAAGACCACCCAAAAATGATAACTTAGTCTTGTCTTCATGAAACTGGCTGATGTGGTTAATAAGAGTAGGTAGAATTCTATGTTGTAGAATTCTCACTAAAGAGAAAAAGCCTTCAGAATGTATCTCAGTCCCAAAGTAATCCTCTAATTTCCCATTTTCATAAGTCACCACCCACCTGGGCCAGAAAACCTGTGAATATTGGAACACAGTGCTCTGGCACCAAGACACATCAGCTGGGCTGCTACACACTAGTGGGAAAGCCCTGATTTCTATGGGTAAGCCACTTGCTTTCAGGAAAAATAATTTTAAATAACTAAGTTCTCAAACTCTTCCCTCACATAGGTTATTTGATAAGACCCAAATCACTTTAAAAAAAATTGGAATTTGGGGGTGGGAGACCGAAGAGATGGCTTATTAGTTAAGAGCACCTGCTGCTCTTACAATTTTAATTTTGTTATTTTTTTATGTGTATGAGTATCTTACCTACATGTATGTAGTGCAACATGTGTTTACAGTGCCTGAAGTGGCCCAAAGAAGACATTGGATCTCCTGGAACTGGAGTTACAGGCAGTTGTTAGCTGCCATTTGGATGCTGGGAACCAAACCTGGGTCCTCTGGAAGAACAGTCAGTGCTCTTAACCAATGAGCCATTTCTATAGCTCATCCCCAAACTGTAATCCTTACACATGGTTCCAACATTGCACAATACTTCACAGGAATCAAGCCTCCTTTCCATCCCACCTCCCCTCCAAAACTAACCATAATACTGGATTACATGCCTATACAAACATATATCCCCCCTTCACATAATTATTTAAAACAATACACACATTGTCCTGCATCAGGCTCCTTTAGTTTCATGTCTTGGAGAACAACTATATCAACATATAGAGAGTTGCTTTATTCACGTCATGGCTCCATCCTTATTAGTTGTTATCTAGGTTGTTTCCAGTGTTCTACTCCTATAATTAACGTTGCAACATATATCTTTTCCCTTTGGGGTTTTTATTGCAAGTGCCAATCAATGACCCCCTTTCCTCCCATAGTAAACCACTTTTCTGATCTTCTATATTCTTGTGGGAGAAGTCGACCTACTCAGCAAGACTGATCCTGCCCCCCTTCTGTATTAAGCCATCAATAAACTTCTCACAGCCATGGCACACGTGATAACGCGTCAGCAGGTAGAAATCCTCTATTGGTGCTCATTGACTGATGGAGCCTTTCCTCCTACTTTTGTCCACACATATCCAACACACTGCCCATGCTAACACAACCATGGGGATACTGATGGCTTGCTCTTGATCCATACCTACATCGTCTAGGGTCTTATTGCATTTCCTAGCGGTGATGCTAGGCTTGAGCTTTTGCTCTGAATATGAACCTTCCAAGGGAGCTGTGCTCAGCTACTTGCTGCCCACCTAGTTCCCACCTGATGATCTCAGCTAAGGCTTATCCCACATCCTGCAGTAAACTCACTTGTCGTGTTTTGCATGTGGTGAGGCTGGCATACTGCTTACATCTGCCTGACACTTTGCCTGGCCCTACTTTGCTATGGCCTTTGCAACCCACAAAATGCCATAAGCAAATTCTCCTGCATGTAAAGGGATAGTCAGATAGAAGTGCCTCTCAGAGAGCATTCTGATTCTTCCTGCCCTGGCCTGCTGTGACCCCAGGTTCTGAAAGTTAGCCATCTGGCCCACTTTCAGTCTGACAAATGTTAGGTGTTTCCTGCCTTACCAGTCAGCAAACTTTCTTTCAAACAGCTTTCCTGGTAATTACTTTACCCACATTAAACATATTTTCTCCATTCTAATGTAGGGTGATGCTGTCCAGTGGTGAATTGCTATTTATCTCTCTATAAAGAAACTGACCCAAGAAGATTCATTTGCTCATCAGGGTCTATTTAGACAATCACAGTGATGAGAATATGCTCAGATTGGATACCCTGTTGTCCTCTTGCAAAATACAACATTATTATGTGCCACAGAAAATTAGAGAAGCCACAGACTTTCAGACATGACTGTAGTGAGCTGGTATCTTGTCCTGCATTATGTTCAAGGGTGCAATCGATGCTGATTACAAAGTACCAAGCATAGGAAGAGAAATCTTGAATCAGTGCTGTTTCAAATGAGCACTGACACTGAATTCTCCCTTCCCTCTAAGAAGACACTCATGGGAAAAGTAGGAAGAAGACTATTTACAGTAGAGTCACTCACATGGACAAGTAGATGGACTGTCTCTATGTCACAGTGGGAACACAGGAAATTCTGTTTCTAAAAAAAATCCTCCATGGGGCTGGAGAGATGGCCTACTGGGTTTAAGAGTGCCGGCAGGCAGATCTTTGTGAGTTCAAGGCCAGCCTGGTCTACAGAGTGAGTTCCAGGACAGCTGGGGCTACAGGGAGACCCTGTCTCAAAAAGACCAAAAAAAGAGTGCCAACTGCTCTTGCAGAGGACCCGGGTTTGATCCCCAGCAACCCGGCAGCTAAGAACCATCTTTAACTCCAGTTCCAGGGGAATCCGACACCCTCTTCTGACCTCCGTGGCTTTCCATGATAGGGGTGCCCAAACCTACATGCAGACAGTACATTCATACACATAAAAAACTAAATAAAATAAATAAAAAATCCTCCATGAGACCTGTTGTTAGAGTTATTTCCTTGCATAAGGCATTGTCTAAAGAAAAGCAGTGTTAACATTCAAGTATCTCTCTTAGCAGAGGTAAGAAAAATGCAGGCAAAAAAAACTGTATAAATTCATGTTTAGCAGATGCTACTCTGTTCAATACTATTTTTAAAGTAGATTTTTAAAAAATAAGGAAAACCAGAGCATAAAAGGTTTAAGAAATAATTGTTGTAGAACAATTAGCTGTCTGTCATATGAAAAAATCAGATTATAAATGAACATCATTACCATCCCATTTTTGTAAATAAAAAAAAATTGCTCATACCAAGCTCCCTTTCTTCTTCATAGAAAGACTTAGAAGAATAGATTTCAAGATGCTCATAGTATTAATAACTGATGGATTTTTACCTGCTTCTTTTGTTTCAATTATTAATGAACATACATCTCTATAATAAAGAATCCATAAAATGTATAATTATATCTATATATTCATGTACTTTTCTGTCTCTTTTTGGGGGAGTCAGATTTTTCCATTTCATGTTTCTAGGTTTAATTAAAACACACTCTCAATGGAGATGAGCATTTAATGTGAAATAGAATGGATAAATGGGATTTAAAAAGGAGAAAGATGCATTGCACAGATACTTTTAGCTCCTAAGAGCTGAGCCATGTGGCCCAAGAAAAAACAAATTTTCAGTCTGAGCCAAATAATGTTCAAAATAGCTAGAACAAACAGCCAAGGTCTTGGGAATGCTTGGGTTTGGTGGGTATACCTCACCTTCTTCCTGCAGAGTTCTAAGAAAGTAACACAATTGGAGAGAAATTGCTCCCTGAATTTTGCCATTTAATCACAAACTTCCTGCATCATGGGAGTGGCTATACAGGTTTCTTTTAACTATTGCTAGGAACATTTAATGTGAGATCTACCCTGCTCACAAGTATGTATGGCTCCATAAAGTGTTGATCTGATGGTAAGTAAAATATCACTCAGCAGATCTGAAGAGCTGATATACCTCGCCAACACTTCTAATCTGTGGATTAGTGATTCCCATTTCCCTCTCCTCCTGACAGTAACCCGACTCCATTTTTTTTTTGTCTATGAACTTGACTATTTTATATTTAAAAATATAATTTGTCTTTCTATAGCAGGCTTATTTCTTTTAGTATAATATCCTCAGGAATCATCCATGTTGTTTCACATTGCAAGAGTTCCTTCTTTTTAAAGACCAAATAAGGACAGGAGAGATGTCTCAGCAGTTAAAAGCACTGGTTAAGAACACTGGCTTGCAAGCATTGGCTGCTCTTGCAGAGGACCCAGATTTGGCTCCCAGCACCCATATGGCAGCTAACAACTGTCTATAATTCCAGTTCCATAGGCTTCAATACCTTTTTCTGGTCCTGATGGGCATTATACAATATGGGGGTACTTATATACATGCAGGCAAAACATTCATCCACATAAAAATAAGTAAAATAAAATCAAACAATAATAAATGCCAAATAATATTCCTACATGTATATATATTCCACATCTTTATCTGGCCACCCATCAATGAATATTTAAGTGAGTTTCATTTATTTTATTTTTTAGTATTTTGTTTATTATTTTTATTTTATGTGTATGAGTGGATTGCCTGAATGTATGTAAATGCACCTATGTCATACAATCCCCACAGAGATCTGGAATCTCTGGAACTGGAGTTACAGATGATTGTTAGCTGCCATATGGATGCTGGGACCCAAACCTAGGTCCTCTGAAAGAGCATCCAGTGTTCTTAACCACTGAGCCATCTCTCCTGCCCCTAGTTCCATTTATTCACTATTGCGAACAATACAAAGTGAATACATTGAATATAGTTCTTTGGGAGTCTAATTTCAAATCTTTTGTATAAATACCAAGAAGTGACATTACTGGATCATGTGACAGTCAATGTTTGTAAGGAGCATGGAGTTTTTCTGAACATTGTACCATTTTACATTCCTGCAGATGATGCACACATATTCCAATTTCTCTACATCCTCATCCTCATTTTTTGTATAAAAACATCTTAACAGACATGAGATGATACCTTGGTGTGTTTTGGATTTGTATGTCCCTGATGGTGAGTGGCATTTAGCATCTCCCAACACCTATTGGCTATTTATGTATCTCCTTCAGAGAAACATATAATCCTGGTCTCAGCCCATTTTTTTTAAATTGGGTTAGCAGAATTAAGGCTTGTTTGTTCTATTTAGTTGTGATTTCCTTATATATTTTTGCCAAACCCAAGGCCTGGGGCCAGAAGAAGGTATTGGAGTCCCCGGAACAGGCCACAAGTGGCTGCACGGCTCCCAGGAGAGCTGGAATTCTGCCCAACACAAAACTGTGAATTTACTTCAGACATTATGAGATTTTCTTTATCAGCTTTTCTTTGTTTCTTTCTTTCTCTTATAACTCAATTGTATGATTCTTAAATATGGACTTTGTAGATAAAGTCAGGTCACAATGTCCACAGATTTTTAATATGTGATTTTCAAATATCTCCTACCATTCTACAAATTGTCTCTTCTCTCCCTTGACAGTTTCTTTGGCTGTGCAGAGTTTTAATTAGATATAGCCTATTCATGTTTCTATTATCTGCGCTTTCATCCTTAGATCCATAAATCAGCACCAAGACCACAGTATTTAGAAGCTTTTCCTCTGTTTTCTTTAATGAACTTTATGATTTCAGGTCTCACATTTGTCTTTAATTCATTCAAGCTGGGTTGGTGTATGGTGTAAGTTTCTAATTGTTGCTATACAGTTTTCCTAACATCATTTGTTGAAGAACTTACCCTTTCTCTGTTTTTAGTCCTGGCACCACTGTTGAAGAGCAATTGACTGGATAGTCAGGATTCGTTTCTGAGCTCTCTTCTTTTGCATTGGTCTATACATCATCTTTATGCAGTTCCATGGTATTGATTGTTGTCGTTTGTATTATGTTTTGAAATCTACCTCTAACTTTGTTCTTCTTTCTCATAATAAAGTTAAACATTTTTTGGCCTTTTGTTGATTTCATATGAATTATAGGGCTTTTTTCTCACCTCTATACAAACTCCACTGAAATTTGTACAGGGAGTGCACCGAATCTGTTTATTACTGTGAATGAGTAATTTAGACATTTTTATAATAGCAAGTCTTCCAATCCAAGAACACAGAAATTTTTGCTATAAGGTATGTGTCTTCTTTAATTTCAACATCAATATTTTGTAGTTTTCATATATATATATATTTCATATATATTTCACATATATATTTCATATATATATATCCCTAGGTTGTTCCTAAGTATTTTATGTTTTTTTGGTGTTACTGTAGAGGGGAATGTTTTCCTAATTTCCTTTTAAGGCAGTTCATTTTAGTACAGCAGTGCAACTGATTTGTGTATGTGATTGTGAATCCTGCAACCTACTGATGTCACTTATTGGTTCCCAGCAGTTTTTTTTTAATGGAGTCTTTAGGTTTTAAAAGTATATAATGTTTTCAAACAGAGACGATTTTATTTCTTGCTTTGTAATTTGGATGCCTTTTATTTCTTCTTTCTTAATTGTTCTGGCTAGGACTTCCAGTATTGTGTTGCATGCAAATGATATCCTTGCCTTCCTCATAATCTCATAGGAAAATCTCTCAGGTTTTCACTGATGTGTATATTAGTGTGGACTTTTCATAGATGGCCTTCATTTTGCTCTGGTACATTTGTACATATGTGGTTGAATTTTTCCTTTCATATTTTCTTTTTATTGACAATTCCACACATGTATACACTGTATTATGATATTTATTCATTCCCCCATTACTCTCCTAAACCCTCACCTACTCAGGGTAACCCCTTCTTCTTTCAACCTAGTCCCCGTCCTCCTTTTGTGAGCTTGTTAGTTTTGCACAGGCCTTGCAGAGGTACGAAAGTTGCTAATGACCATGTCATATTCAGAAAACAGTGTTTTGCTGCTGCAAGAATTTAATGAGTGACATTAATTCTTCTTTAAACATTTGGTAGACTTTAGACTGAATCTAGCCCCAGACTTTTCTCTGTCTGGAGGTTTTTGGTTACTGATTTCAATCTCCATACTAGTTAGAGGACTGTTTAGAACATATGATTGAGCTAATCTTAGGTAAGTTATATAAACTGGAATTCGTTCATTTCTTCTAGGGGTAGACAAGCATATAACTTTTCATGGTGTTCTCATGATCATTTTTATTTCTCTAGTATCATTTGTAGTAGAGCATCTTCATCTCTGACTTTTCTTTATTTGAGTCTTGTCCTCCCTTTAGTCTACCTAAGAATTTCTCTGTTTACCTTTTTAAAAAGTCTCTGTTTCATTGGGTCTATTTTCTATTTCACTGATTTCTGCTTTAACCTCTGCTCTTTCCATCCTTCTTACCTTGAATTTGATTCCTCTTTTTATTTTCCCCCTCTTTAACGTACAAATTTGGGTTTTTTATTTAATTGCTGTTATTCTTTCTTTAATACAAACTGTCCTCTTCTTCTACAGATTCATTTTTTATTCTAATTATGTGTATATGTGGCCTCAGCACATGTGCACAGGTGAAAGCACAGGTGGAGTCCAGAAGAGAGTGGATCCTCAGGAGCTGGAGTTAGAGTAGTTGTGAGCTGTCCAACACGGGTGCTGGCAACCGAACTCTGCCATCTCTCAAGGCCCATTTCTGACCTCTTCTAATCTGCTTCTGCTGCGTCTTGTAGACTCCACTGTGCACTGTGTTATGTTTTCATCTTCGTCTCAAGGTGTTTTTCAGTTTGTTTCCTTTTCATATTTCTCCTTTAATGCAGTGACTGTTTAAGATCTCCTTGTTTTATTTTGCCTATTTGTTAATTCTCCAGCTTTCCTTTGGATATTGATTTCTAGTTTCATTCCAAAAAGGATGTTTGGCAATATTTCAACCTTAAGATTAATACATTCCATTTTACAGCCTGCCCTGGAGATGTTCCGTGCTTCTGAGATGAATGTAGATGATCCTGTTGTCAGGTCTCCTGTATAAGTCTGCTGTACAAATTTGGCTTCTGGTGTGGTTAATGCCATCTATTTCCTTATTGACCTTCTGTCTAGATGTTTAGTGCATTGAAAGTAGTGCCCCTTTCCCAAAGCCCAGGGAACAAACTGCGGAAGAGGAGGCGTGGTAGATTGTAAGGGCTGTGGAGAGATAGGGGTGAATCATGAGACTACAGGAATATAGTCTGGACTCCTGATTGATCAACATGTCTGTGCATACAAGCTTCTCCAACTGGTCTATGGGAACCTTGGGTTGTTCAAAATTCGGACATAGATACTTGCAAAATGCACCAATTACCTGATTGTATGACATAATGAGTGACGTCAATGCTATCTGCAAACAACTGTGTCATTGTATTGTAGAATCCCTTAAAAAAATAAATTAATTAAAAATGAAAAAAAAGAAAGTAGAGCACTGAAGTTAACCATTCCTAGTTACATAATGTTCTTTTCCTCTTGTGATAGATATACTTTACTTGAGGTCTACGTTTGTCTAGATATGGACAGTGCTACACACCATTTGAGTGGAGTCATTTGAGGTCTACGTTTGTCTAGATATGGACACTACTACACACCATTTGAGGTCTACATTTGTCTAGATATGGACACTACTACACACCATTTGAGGTCTACGTTTGTCTAGATATGGACACTACTACACACCATTTGAGGTCTACATTTGTCTAGATATGGACACTACTACACACCATTTGAGGTCTACGTTTGTCTAGATATGGACACTACTACACACCATTTGAGGTCTACATTTGTCTAGATATGGACAGTGCTACACACCATTTCAGTGGAGTCATTTTTAGCCATTCTCTTCTGTTCAGCCTTTGTGGACCCTTAGAGCTAAACTAAGCTCCTAGACAGCAAATAGTGGCTGCCATTTTTTATCCATTCACCTATTCTATGGCCTTTATGAATTTTATTTTTATTTTATGTGTATGAGTACATTGCCTGCAAGGTAGGTAGGTGCACCCCTGTCATGCAGTGCATGTGGAGGTCAGAAGAGGACGTCAGATCCCCTGGAACTGGAGTTACCAAAGGTTGTTGGCCACCTTGTGGGTGCTGGGAATTTAACCTGGTTCCTCTGCAATAGCAGTCAGTGCTCTTAACCATTGAGCCATCTCTCCAGCCCCCCATTCTATGGCCTTTGATTAGGGAGTTTAGTCCATTTATATTTAAAGTTTGGCAATGAATTTACTATTATCGTTTTTGTTTGTTTTTTGTTAGCTTTCAAATTTTTTTCTTCATAGTTTTGTGGGGTTTTTTGTATTTTTATTCTTTGGATTCTTTCTCTTTCCCTTTTTTGTAACTCCTATATGTATTGTGTATGTGTATGTATACCTGTGATTGCCAGTAGTATTACATAAAACATAAAAGTTTTACATTAAAAGTAACAAGTTTCGTCATGTGTAAAAACTATCTTTGAGGGGCCAGGCATGGTGGCACACACCTTTAATCTCAGCACTTGGGAGCCAGAGGCAGGTGAATCTCTGTGAGTTCAAGACCAGCCTGGTCTATAGAGTAAGTTCCAGGCCAGCTGGGGCTACAGGGAGACCTTGTCTCAAAACACCAAAAAAAAACCAACCCACCTATCTTTTAATTTCTTCCAGCCCCCACATTCACACATTGTGTATTTCTGTTGTCACACTTTACATCTATTCATATGGTGTATTTAAATTTTTATTTACTGGGGTTGGAGAGATGGCTCAGTGGTTAAGAGTACTGACTACTCTTTCAGAGGACCTGGGTTCAATTCCCAGCACTCACATGGCAGCTAACAACCATCTGTAACTCCCATTCCAGGGAATCTGACACCTTCTTCTGACCTCTGTGGTCACTGCACGACACTGGTCACTAACACACATGAAGACAATATACTCATACAGACAAAATAAAAATTACACATGTGTGTGTGTGTGTGTTTGTTGAGACAAGGTCTCCCTGTAGCCCCAGCAGGCCTAGAACTTGCTATGTAGACCAAGTTAGCTTTGAACTCACAGAGATCTGCCTGTCTCTGCCTCCCAAGTGCTGGGATCACAGGCATGTGCCACCACGCCTGGCCAATAAAATAGTTTTTTAAAACTTTATTTACCTAATTTTTGTTTTATGTGTTTGAGTGCTTTGCTTGCTTGTATGTCCAGACATACAATGCCTGTGGAGATCAAAAGAGGGAATCAGATACCCTGGAACTGGAGTTGTTAGCTATGATGTGGGTGTTGGGAACCAATCTCGGGTCTTCCACAAGAACAGCCAGTGTTCTAAACCACTGAGCCATCTCTCCAGCCTCCATATGGTATATTTTAACATAGTTTAGTTATTTGATGCTTTCTATTAAAATTATTCATTATATTGATTGAATCAAAATTAAATTTAATTCACGGTTTCACTGTGCTATGCATACGTCATGCTTTGAATGGATCCTCTTTCCCTGCTATGTTCTCCTGTGCTCCCCTGTCCTTCTTCCTCTGATCCTTACTCTTCTCTAATGGTGCATCTAGTTCTAGGCCAACATTTTTTAATTTTCACATAAGACCAAAAATAGTAACACTTCTCCGTGTTTGGCTAAATTTGCTTAACATGGTGACCTCCAGTTTAATACACTTTCCTTAAAACTACAAGATTTCTTTCATTTTTACATTCAAATAATACTCCATTGTGTATATATTTTTCATCCCATCATCTCATGACAGGCAGCTAGGCTTATTCCATATTGTATTAGTAACATATTGTACTGCTGTAAGAAAACACCATAAGAAGAGTTTATTGAATGGCTTATGGTTTCAAAGGGAAAAGAGTCCATCTTGGTGGGACAGACATGGCAGGAGACAGCCAGAGGCAGCTGGAATAGAAGACTGAGCACTAACATCTTCAAGCTAGCACAGGAAGCAGAGAGAGGCAGACTTGAAACGGTCAACCTATATACTCTCTAGCCCATCCCCAGTGGCCTGCTTCCTCAAACACAGCCACACCTCATAAAGGTTCCATGACCCTCCCCAAAACGTTACCACAAGCTGACCAAGGATTCAAATACTTGGATCCTCTGAGGGACATTCGTTTAAGGCAGCAATAAATACCTTGGCTATTGTGATTAGAGCTGTGGTAAACATGGGATTGAAGGTATCTATTTTGTATGTTACCTTCATTTCCTTCAGGCATGTACCCAGATACCCATGGTATTCCTGGATTGTACAGTAGAGCTATGTTCAAGTTTCTTGAGGAATCTTTGTACTACTCCCTATGATGGCTATGTTGATTTACATTCATACCAAGAAGATATAAGCATTCCTTTCCATGGCACATTTTCTAGCATCTGTTACTGTTTTTTATAATAGCCATTCTGGGATGGAGATTCCTTTAAGTTTATTCTGTAGTACTGGTCTAGTTTATTCTCTTTTGGGGGGTAGAATGGACATTTTTACTATATTAATTTTCCCAATCCATGAGCATGGGAGGTTTTTCCATATTCTGATGTCTTCTTCAATTTCCTTCTTCAGGGGTTTAAAATTTTTCTTGTAGAGATAATTGGTATCTTTAGTTAGATTTGTTCCTAGGTATTTTATTGTTTTTGAGGCTTTCGTGAGTGAGAAGTTCTCCTTGTAGTCCTTCTTCAGTTGCTTGTTGTTGGTGTAAAGAAAGGCTACTGATTTTTCTAGGTTAATTTTGTATCCTGCCACTTTACTGAAACTCTTAATCATTTCTAGGAGTTTTCTGGTGGAGTTTTTAGCATCCCTTAAGTAAACAATCATATTATCAGCAAAAAGGGATAGCTTGACTTCCTCTTTTCCAATTACTACTTCTTGAATTTTGTTTTCTTGCCTTATTGCCCTAGCAAGTGTTTCAAGTACTATATTGAAGAGGAGTGGTGACAGGGGGCAGCCTTGCCAAGTTCCTACCTTTTAAAGAGGAATGCTTCTGTCATTTCCCCCATTTAGGATGATATTAAGCTGTGGGTTTCCTGTATATGGCTTTGATACTTGAGGAATGATCCCTCCATCCAATTCCCTCTAGGACTGTAAGCATGAGGGATGCTGGATTTTGTCAAAGCTTTTTTCCACTTATCTGTTGTGATATTTCCCTTTTCTCATGATTTATTTTGGGTTTTGTTGTCTTTCTTTCTTTGGTTAACTGGGCTAGAGGTCTGTCTATCTTGTTTATTCTTTCAAAGAACCAACTTTTGGATTCATTGATTTTTTGTATTGTTTTCTTTGTTTCTATTTCATTGATTTCTGCTCTGATTTTTTTGTTGTTGTTGTTATTTCTTCCTATCTGTTGCATTTAGGGTTCATCTGTTGTTGTCTCTCAAGTGTTTTTAGCCACAGTGTTAGATCGTTTCACTTGTGCTCTTTCTGTTTTTCTAATGTAGACACCAGGGCTATAAACTTACCTCTTAGGACCACTTTTAAGGTTCCCATAGGTTT